>VIGQ01001462.1:40000-42500 GCA_009663005.1 Actinidia chinensis | reverse complement strand
ATATGCACTCAAGAGCTACATTGCAAGTTAAGTATTCCACCTTATCAACGCGACAATGAATTCTGTATTCCTCATTTCAGAGATTGAGTGATTCCAAATAGGTCTGTGTTCTAAGCCATGAATTATGTAATACCAAAATTGCAATGTCAATAAACCTGAACCCGAGACCTAAATTAGTGACGATTCATGTCCAGGGGTATCAATAACTAAAAGACATGGGACATTCAGCTGGCATCAGCTTTCAGAACAACAAAAATTCCTGATTCTCTATGTATGTTCTTGCTGGAAACTATGTTGCACCAATTTGTTGAGTATCCCTCCATCTTCACCTTCCTGGACGTTAGTGACTCGGATACAATCGAGCAGCTTAGTTACCAGTATCAAAACGTGGCACATAATGCAGCAATTGGGGAACGGAGGTTACTTCTTTGATTAGATGGCACTGTATTTCGTGTTATCATCTTCCCTGTAGGTTCTTCTGCTTGTTTTGACTTTCAGATCTCAGATTAACTGAGACAGTCGTAGTAATTTTGAGCAGAACTGCTGGAGGGTGTGCTCACGACTAGCCGGTTGTAAACTCTTTACATTTCTGGACCAGAGGTTCAGGCTCAGAGTCAGCCTCTTCATTCAAGCAAATGATTTAGGCAGGCAATTTAAGATCAGCATCATACAAGCTCTTTGCATCCATTCATCTTCATCCTATCTTCTTCAACTTCATTCCTTCAATCACATCAGCCATTTCAGTTTTCTCCTCCACTTTCATTGTATCACTTCCTCAATCATCTCTTTGACATGGAATCAACCGCGGCCACAGTTTCCTGCTTGATTATCTGTTGCTTCATGCTCCACTGGCTTCGCAGTGGCTCACACCATTGCTAGAGAAAAACTATGCTGTGTGGACTTCTTTGTCTGATACTGGGCCGTTTTGTGGCAGCGCCACCAGCATCACCAGTAGTGAGTGGGCAACCCTCCTGCATTAGCAAGTATTTGGTTCCATCATAGCATTAGTAGCCGAGCTCTTCCTTTGCTTTCCCAGTTAAAAAGCCTTCCCTCCTGGTCTTCTTCAAAAGTTTCTCCTTTTCCTTTTCCTTTTTCAATCTCTTCTTCTCTTCGCTAGCCTTTCAAGTTCTCTTGCGCCTTCGCTCTTCTCTTCATTCCTCACTTCTCCTATTATTCCCTCTCTTCTTTACTCCAATTATTTAAGCTTGGCCAGTTCTCTCCTGCATTTCCCTCACGTGTTTGGGAACTTTTTATAAGTTGTTGCCTTGCTCTTTGTTCATTATTTGTTCCTTTCCAGTTTTTTCTGGTTTACATCCTCCGTCGGAATTGAAGTCACAGCAGCTGCAGCAGCCTTCTTTCTTTCTCTTTTTCCTTCTTCTTTTTCTTCTCTTTGCAGCGGCGACTCCACACCTCCTCTCACACCTTCCTTTTCTCGTTGCTTCGACAGACTCAATTGGTTCAGGCTGAATCCCAGTTTCTTCTCTTCCGGGGGAGGAGAAGGAGTAGCAGATGGTTTTGACAACATAGACTCACCCAAGCTCTGCGAAAAGTTGTCAAGACACCTCTTCTTGTGCGGTCCTTCCACTATTCTGTTCTTCATTTTGTTCTTTGATGAGTTTATGCCACCTTCTTCACTTAATTGTGTTACTTTTGGAATCATCAACTTCGTAGTACTAATACTCACACTAGGTTGTTCAGGTTCATCCAAATACTCATCTTCAACTGACTGAAACACCTATTATTTTTCTTTTTAGAGGATTCTTTTTCCAGAAAAGATTATCACCGATGCATCTTCCTCCTGATACAACTTAGCACACCTCTTCATTTTCGTCATCAACTAACGCTGCCTAAACAAAAATACAATTCTTCTCGAAACCTTTGAAGATTTCTTCTTCCCTAAGAAAGTGATTGCATCGTTTCCTCTTAACTTCTCTGCATTTCAATACCATCGAAACGACTCTGAAAAAAAACATTAACACGCTTTTCTTATGGATTAGAAGGCTTTCTTCCCAAGAAGGCAATAACAGGTTCTTCATTATCATCATTTTGCTGTTCCATTACGAATCAAACATCCTCATCTCATCGCCAAGCAATTGCTCCAAGCTGAGGACTTAAAGGAGTTGTTAGTACTCTTTGTGGTCTTCGATGCCTTCGGTTCTTTCCAGTAAAGGCTACTACAACCTTCTCCTCTTCATCAGTCGCAACACCATCATCTTCGTCCGAGTATACCACGACCTCATCCTCATCACTATCCTCCTCTCCAAGCAACCACCCCCCCTAAAACTCGAAGACACTAAGCAAATGTACTCCACCCTTATGGACTTGGAATAGTCTTTCCCGGCAAAATTGTCGGCCGGAAACATCATCGCGTATTTATCAACAACATCCTTATATTCTACATCCTCATCTTTTGGCTGCAAATTCTTAGAACCCACCTTTCTTCCCCGTTTTTTCTTCCCACCACCGGGCGCAATGTTCTGTCCTGAACAATTTTTCTTCG
>VIGQ01001462.1:27500-35000 GCA_009663005.1 Actinidia chinensis | reverse complement strand
AAACTTATTTTGTTTTGTTTTAAAAAAAAGATTTTTTTTTTAAAAGTTTGGTTTATACATTTTTAACGCAAAAAACTTGTGTTTACATCCATAAGGTTTAGTAGCCCAAACTCCCAAGGTTTAAATGAAAAGGATTTGGGTCCAACTTTATTTTAGCCCAAATGTTTTTAAAGAGTCAACCTTCAAAAATGTTTTATCGACAAATTTATTTTGTTTTAAACATATTTTTTTGCTTATTTTATTTAAATAAAATCAGACCCGAATTATATTTTAAAATGTGAAAAGGTCCAGTTTGCACCAAAATTGGGCTGAATCGACACCCTAGGCCAGGTCTATACTGCCTAGGGCAACCCAGAAGGCCGAATCAGCAGTGTGTTGTGAGGCGATTTAAGTTTGGATGGCTTCGAATTTAATTCTTGACTTTCTCATCAGAATCTGTTGTTATCATCACAAAAAGCTTTTCCTGCTTCACAAAGCCTTACGGAATTGGTTGGGAAGAGTGTTTGAAACCCCTTCCAACCTTTCTTTCAAGTCCTATATAAAGAACACCCATCACAATAATGAGAGGAGATCCCAAAAATTCACTTTTGAGCATATGTCAGAGCTTTAGAGAGTGAGGGAAGAAGTGAGGAAGAAAGAAAGTGTTTGAAACTATCAAAAAATTAGAAGAGAAGTAATATTTTTTTCTTTTGTAGTATAGAAATTCGAGTTTTTTGTAGAATAGCCAGCCCAAAGAAACTCTATTAATCCGGTTTAGAATAGGAAACTCGAACCCCTGATCATGCGGAAAGTCTGCAGGGTTTGGTTGGGAATTTTCGAGAAGAAAGTTCTAATTCCTGTAAAAGTTTGTTTGAATTTTTGTAGAGTTCGGCGTTCGTGCCGAAATTCTGCCGGAATAAAGAGCTATACGGAAGGAGAAATGATCAAGCATTCGAGGAGCCCATCGACCATTCCTAATTCCCATCCGAGGGGGCCGCTCAATGGTGGAGATCATTTTTGAGACAAAGGAATAAGATCTCAAACCGGTTAAGTTAACGGTCCTAACCCCCATCTGGTTGTAGCATTTGATCGAAAAAAAACTATGTTTTTTGCGGTTGCCTTGGAATTCTTTTTTCGAAAAAGATTGATTTTTCGGTGATCTTTTTTATTTGTTTTAAGTTTAATTTCTCAGACACCTAAAAAAATTATCTCTTTTTTTCACTTTACCTAATGACCTATTAATATTTTTAATTATATCTAGGTTGCCCAGATAAGCAACCTAGAGGCGGGGGGTGAATAGGATTGTTGACAAACTTTTCTTTTAATAAAAAAAATTATACTGATAACGTTTAGAGAAGCAGTTTAGAATGCAAAGAATATAATGAGAACAATAAGAAGAGAATAGGAGAAGAGATTCAAACATCGGCGATATAATGGTTCGGTCTACCTGACCTCGTCCACTCCCAAGCACACCACTTGAGATTTCAACAATCCACTAATACCCAAACTTCTTACGGGGGGGGGGGAGTTCAACATTTACACACAAAGAGCACACCATCTTCTCACAAGGTGGAAATTTTCTGCACACATCAACAAGGGTACACCAACCATCTTGAGACAATCAACTGTTGATCGAATTTGAGATTTTCTCTCACAATAAACCAATTCTCCTTTTTGAGAAGGATATACAAATGAAAGTTTTTACAATGATCTCTCTCACTAGACTCTTGTACAAAGTAAACTTGAAAGGCTCAAAAAATTAAGGAAGTATGCTCTGAGTTTAAGCTTGTTTTTCCCTCACTTGTTGCTTACTTTTAAATGAGAGCAATGATATGTATTATAGGCCCTTAGCAAGAATTAACCGTTGGAGGGGAACTTGAAATTGCTAGCCAATTTCAAATTTGAAACACATTTTTAACTCAGAAACTGTTGCTATCCGAATTTTCAAAAGTTGACCACTAATTTTCAAAGTAAGAATTGTTTCTTCCAATTTTTCAAAGTTGCAAACCACATTTCAAAGTAAGGAAAGAAATTGTTTGCTAACCAATTTTTCAAACTTGGAATCAAATTTTCAAAGTCAGAAATTGTTGCGATCAAATTTTCAAAAGTTTTGCCAACTACAATTTCAAAGTCAGAAATTGTTTCTTCCAATTTTTCAAGTTGCACACCACATTTTCAAAGTCGAATTGTTTGCTAACCAATTTTTCAAACTTGGACACATTTTCAAAGTCAGAAATTGTTGCTAGCATATTTTTTCAAATTTGGAATCAAATTGTCAAAAGTCAAAATTAGTGCTTGACAATTTTTCCACATTAAATTAAATTTTCAAAGACAAGACTTATGCTAGACATTTTTACGAATCTAAGTTTTAATGCACTTTTGTATTTTTTAAAATGCATGAAGGATATTAAGGTCATTTTAGAGTCTCAAGAATTTAACCATATAAGAGCTTACATGAAGGGAATTCTCATTCTAATTTTGATTTAGCTTTTGTTTTTATTTAATCAAAAACCCCCGAGTCCTTGGTGAGCAATTGCAATTCTCTATGTATTTAGATCACAATTAATTCAAAAATTGACCAATCAAAAATAATGTAACAAAAAAAATCAAACACATCCCCATTAAGGAAACAACTCCTTACCCAAATATATATATATAATCCTGTTTAGAGGGGGTCAGTGTTAAATTTTAGATAGAGAAAACAAAAAGGAAAAAAAAAAAAAGTAATTATCGTATTACATACCGAAAATTCTACTGCTAGCAAACTTTTCTTCTTTTGCTTACATTATCAATAACGTATTACTTATTCAGTAAATTTCTCTCCACTGACCTCTATTGTTTGTTCTGATCTCATTTTTTTAACTAGTTTGCCTTTTTTTTAGTTGTGTAAATAAATTTTTAACTTAATTTTCCACGCCTATTTGACCAGTTTTACTAAATCTAGCCTCCGGCTTATTGACAAACAATTTTTGAGGAAATTAGCCTCTGCGAGTGGTGTGTTTACTATTCATGGGCAACAATTACTAGCAGATTTTTTAGCATCGCAAATGAGGGCAAAGTTGTTTTAATCTCACCTTTTAATTAACGAAATTAAAAAAAAATAAAAATAAAATTATTTAGCTAAAGGCCAAATGGGGTCTGTTTTGGCAAAATTTGGTGTTTTTTTTTTAAAAACTACTCACACTAATATTGTACTTTTATTTGTTTTAAGATTTCGAACTTCTTAACTCGAAAAATGTTTGTTCATGATAAAAGCTTCTTTATGTTTAGCTAAAGAAGACTTAAAAAAACCCTTTAAAAACAAACGAGTCAAATAGGCCTATTAGTGCTGAACTGGGCCGTTATTCTTGTAGCTTAAGAAGCTAAGTTACACAACTAATTGGGTTGGAGACATGAACGTTGGGCAACCTTAGCATATTAGGCAATCATACAGTCATAAAAAATAGTTAAAATGATTGCTATGGGCAATGGTACCCCCCAACCCCCCCAACCCCACCCTCCTCTTGTTCTGTTAAAAGAGAGAATTAAGTTAAACTAGACAAAATAAATACATAATTTTGGGGCATGAAACCCGTCATTTATATCATCATTGACTAAAACAAAACAAAGTAGGAGAAGAAACTACGACAAATAGGGTAGTGATCGCGAAGGCATACATCAGCACACCTGGTATCGACCTGAATGTGATGGTGGTCAAGTAGAGGAAATGTATGAGCAAATTGAGGTGAATTGATCCCCAAATTTTAATTTTTTTAGTATTATTTTTTAAATGTTATTTACAATTCAACCTAACCCAAAATTATGAAATGCAAGATATAAAAAATAATAATGATAATTTTTAATTATGATGTTAATAACTTATTGCCTGAACAAGATTGGGCCTAGTGATCTATGATTGGAACTTTTTTCTTTCTTTCCTTTTTTTTTTTGTTTCTTCTGTTTTTCTGCGATTTTTGTCTTTCAAAGTGTGGTTCGAATCGGGGACATTCCAAAAATGAGTGACCTTCTAGAATACACTATACCTTTCTAAAAGTGTGAAGACTTTTATAATTTTACCACTATTTAGCATTATTTATTCATTCAAAATCATTTCAAGTAGAGTTAGAAAAATGGTGATCATCAATCATCTATAGTATTCATTTTTGAGAGAGAGAGAGAAAGACACTTAAAGGTTCGACTGTGATCTTTTGATTTGGATTACTACTATCTTGAAGATCGAATCGTTGTACTTAGGAGTCATACGGCAAATTCCGTAAGTACCAAGTGTGGATCATAACCAACTTAAAGAACATTTAAATAAATGCAGGCTCAGCCATTTTCAATTTTGTTTTTTCGATTAGTTTTATAAGTTTTGTTTTTATATTTCAAATGATTTTCCGTCTTCTCTTTCTGCACTTTAAAAGATTCAACATCTCCGTCTTCAATTTTTTATTTTGATTAAGAAAAAAAAACACACATTTCCAAAACATCCTCTTCCCTGGCCCTCTCTGGCTTCTTGGCCTCTGCGTGGTTTATGAAAAAGACTCTTCAAGGAGAAAGAAGAAAGATTTATACGAGATATTAGGCATTGTGAAAAATATAAGAAGAGTTGAGACCTTGTAACATCAATCATATATTGCCAACGATGCTTATGATTTTATGAGTCCTAGTCTCGATGATCACAAGGAACAACATGTCGTGTAGGGCTCCATTAAGATTTTTAATTCCAATTAAATAAGTATTTTGGCTTTGTCCCCGGTATTGCGTGACAGGTGGTGAGCTTGGTGGGCGGAGCAATTGCATGTGATGAAATCCGCGTAATAGTTATTCTAAAAATAGGCAACAAAAAATAGGTGTTGACTAATGCCCGAATACAAATCCTGAATGTCATCGCCGATGAGATCAAGTCTCTAGGATAGGAATCGAATTCCGAAAAATCTGATTTGGGTTCATAGCCCAATCCCAACTTATGGTCCATGGCCCAAAAATGACACCATTCCCTCCAATGGTAATTATTTTTGGTATATTTTGAACAAAAACTCTAAAGCTATTAGGCCATAGAAATAGGGCCAAGGCTCGGAAATTCTAGCGTTAACATCCATGTAGATAGTATCAAAATCAAGTCAGCTTGGGCTGAAGCCAATTCAGCCCAGGGTTTAGGTTCCACCTCATAAGCCCAAATTTGGGGCACACCAATTCGACAAAAAATTAAACTATTCTTCCATTTGACCATTTTATAAAAACTATAAAAAAACTAAAACATAAATATATTAACGTTAGCTTTGAGCAATGGTTATATGGATGGTTTACGTTTCAAGTCAATGCATCCATTGCCGACTTTTTTTTTTCCTGCTAATGACATATACCTTTGGATATTAAAATTACAAGAATATCATAGAATTTTAAAACTATCTTCAAACTATGTTTACGTTACTTTTTTTTAACACCACCAAATTTTCAAACTCTATTAATAAGAATCACAATTCAGTGTTTGGATAATATTGTTTGATAGAGTAAAAAATGTGACATATTTTACACAAAAATAAATATTTCTTACAAAATTTAAAAAATTAAACCAATTTATAACAAAAAACTGTAAGTTTTTTTTTTAATTTTATAAAAGCTTATATCTTTTAATTATGTCAAGTAAACCCCCCTTTATCAAGTTTGTTTGAGGTATAAAGACCAAAATATTCATTCTTTCATCCTTAGATCAAGCCAAAATGTATTATATGTTTTCAAATGCTCATAATAATGACGTCTTTTACGTTGTATTTTATCTTTTAAAAAAAAATTTCATACCAATATATAAATATCCATATTATATTTTGATTAAGGGACTCTAGAACTCAGAGCGATCAAAAATTGGCCACACCAATACCGAAACTACCCTATCAATGACAGAAAAAGAAGCAAAGTGAGAAAATAAACAGATGGACGAGGAGTAATTCAAGTAATTTTAAAAAATTTTGCAAATAATGTTTATATCAAGATAATTAAGTAAGTGTATTTTTTTCGGTGATAGTTAAAATGTATAGATAATGATAAAAAATTATATTGTTATTACCTTGGTTTTCTACACATTTTTTGTTATTACCTGTTTGCAAATATGGCCATTTTTCTATTTATTTTTATTTGTTTCTATTAAAACAAATAAATGAATAGAATTATATATTGCAATTTTCTATAAATAACCTTAGTTGTTAAGATAGAATAATACACATTTTCCAACAATCCTTCTAATTTTTTAATTTTTTTACAGTTATATTTTTTTTTTAAAGTTATTTACAAAACTCAACCTCACTCAAATTATGAAAATGCGGGTTTTCAATTGAAATATAATAAAAAATAATACGCTTAATTTTCTACTGGCTGATGTCTTAAAATTTTATTGCCTAAACCCAAGGCTGGTTTATGTTGGGACGTAGAGATCTTTGTCTTTTCAAGATATTGGTCGAAATTTATTGAGTTGTATCAATTCCTATTTGGGATAGTTCAACATGATTTTTTCGGCTTTCATCGGGAGCCCGCTACGTGAACAGTGTGATTGATATTCGAATTCGTCGATTTTAGAAATGGGTTTTTGACAGTTGTTGTGAACACACTGGGAAACTAAAATATATTAGTTTATACAATCACAGTAAAAACTAATGATTCACATTTCTAAATGAGTAGATTGTATTTACTATATTCATTTGTCCAAGAACCAAGTTGTTTTGAATTAGAAAAAATGTAATATTAACAATAGAAAGCACTAGAAGGTAACAATTTCAACACGTTGGCAACTGTTTCATAGCAACATGATAAAACAAGTGTGTAACAACAGGGAAAGGTTCCGTGATTTAAAAATATGAATTTTTTAGCAAATATCATTAAGGCAACCGGAATTCTCTTTAAAATGACTAATTTCAAAAATGACATTTCTTCCACAAGGATCACACATAAATAATTCATTTAGCAAACCAAATGTTTATTCTGGGATTCTTCCAAAATTGTTTGGTTTTAATTCTAAATGCTTTTTTTTTTCTAAAGATGGTGTAAATAATAATGTTTGCTTAACCTTTTTTTTTTTTTAGTACGGTATAGGAGGCAATATGCCCATGGTGATGACCCATGGCGGGCCAATGCCTTTTGAGTCAATCGGAGGGCACTTGCCCTCGGTAATATGCAGAAGCCCAAATCGTCGTTGACCATCAGAGATCCTACATTTCCTCGTTGTCCCTTCAACTTTCATTGAAGTCTCAGCTGGCCCCTCTTCACCCCAAGCCTTGTGCATTTGCCATAGTGTATAGGATTTAAAAAAAACAATCGATTTAATTCTTACTGTAATTTTGGCCAGAGTAGGAGTAGGGAAGTAGTTCTCGCATAAATATACTCATGATAAGAACTGGTCACTTTACTGCCTAACAACTCCAAAATCTCAAAATGTTCATCATGAGAAAAAGATGTGCATCGTTGATCAATCGGCCAATCTTATGAACACATTGGGGATTAATATCATTCAGTTTAACTATTAATAAATGAGATGAAAACATAATGGAT
>VIGQ01001462.1:0-17500 GCA_009663005.1 Actinidia chinensis | reverse complement strand
TAGCGTCATTCAATGGAAGAAGAAACTGCTACTTAAATCAGGTTTCCAGGAAACAAGCTCAATCTCCATTGAACTCGCCTCCCACCATAATTTACTAGTCGAAACATTCTGGTTTGGGTACAATTCTATCAAAAATCATCGGAAATCCAAAACTTCTCTTCAACTCCTTATCTCATGACATTGAGACTTTGGTTGAGCCTCAACATCAACAATTCGCCCAATCGCTCTGCAAATACTGGATCCGCATATCTTTGACAGTTGTTCCTCTTCTACCAAAAAACATCATTAGTTTTGTGAAACCAAAAATATACCGTTTCATTCTGGAGTAGACTTCAAAACAACAGGGGGTACTTTTTAAGCCAATTGAGAGCTTTTCCTTGAAGATCAAGAGTCTTGGAACTTTTTCGGAGGCACTACCAATGGCCTCCTGTTGGACATCGGGAATGATCATATTGTTCTTATCTGATGATTAACTATCCATCGACGGTTTCGAGGATAAAGCTGATTCCAAAGACTAGGTCCTTCTTCATTGAAACAGAGTGAGAAGCTTCGGAGAAGCTGAAGACTTGCACAGTGGAGAATGGATACTAAATCTCAAATACCTTTGACTTCGAAGATACATGTCAAAGTTACTCGCCATTTAAAATTATCTCCAATTATAGCTTCAGAGTTCTAGGAGTATAATGTCCCTGTGCAAGAAGAAATGTGAAACGATGAAAAAAAAAAACTGTATTTTTTTTTTTTGAGAAAATTTCACTTCTTAGTTTTTTTTCTATTACACTAAAATTACAGGGAAGCAGTGGAAATGTTGTTACGAAAGGCTAATTGCATTCCTTTTGTAGAAATCACGGGAAATGGTTAACCATAGGACTGCTCTCGTAACTTTGAGAATTCAAAAAACATCCACATGATAATGGAATAAACATAAAATTAGGAAAGCTTTTGAAGTTGAACCTAGGTAGAATGAACAATGTTGATTAACACATTTTATTTCCTTCACGGACACAAAACTGGTAATCATCAGCAGAAAAGTAACTGACAATTGCCCACAAGCAGTTAGTATCTTTTAAAAGAGTTCAACAATCACTTTGAAAAAACTCATCAAAATTATCAACACTAGTTCCAAAGTGGGGGTGGCAAACCATTAATAGATGAACATCACTTCAGGTGTGAGAGGCGAGGGCGCCACCGAGGCGCAAAAGTTGTGGAGCCTCATGAGAGAGGCGAGGCCACATTATTGATATAAAAAATATAATATAGACAAACAATTCCAGTGTTATTAAAGGTGAGAGGGCCAACAAGAAGGTAAAAAAAATAGAAATAGAAAAAGTAATGGTAATCTTCTGTGGAGAATAAAAAGAGAGAGAAAAGAGGAGACTAGAAGAGAGATGAGGCTCGTTTGGTAATGCTTAAAGCCAAGCTTTTTTTAAGCTTGCTATTAAAAGGTCAAGAATTTTGACTTTTTGCTTTTTTAGCTTACTTTAGTTAAACTAAAGCAAAAAAGCAAAAACAGAAAAGCCAAAAAAGCCCAAACTCTGATGGCTTTTTTGCTTATTTTAAGCAAAAAGTCATAAAAAAAGTTTAAAAAAGCTGGTGCCAACGGAGCCTGAGAAGAGAGAGAGAGAGAATAACGATGATTAACTTGTGCGACGGTACGACGAGCAGATCAACTACGACACTCAGATCTGAGTTGATGGACGAACAGATCTAAGAATAGCAACGAGACGTGAGAGGCGCTGAGGCGCATGCCTCATTGAAGTGGTTGGGCCTAACTCACAGCGAGGCGCCGTGTGCGAGACTCACTGCGCACGCCTTGAGGCACGCGCCCAACATCACTTCCAATTGTTTTTTCATATGTGTTGTTCACTTGTCAAAAAAACGAAGAAAAAACAAAGTTTGAGTCTATACTGAAGAGTGACGAAGCTTTTTGTTGTGAATTCAATCTCAATTCAAAACTGAGTATCATGAAAGAGTTCATATAGAGCAAAAGATAGCAAGAATGTAAACCGAATTGTGTTACATCCAAATAAAAGATAGCACGACTCACTTCCATTAATAATAATCACCGCCCAACTAACCATGATCCCACTAACTGCGCAGCTGGTGCACCATGAGCAGTTCCTATTTTACAAGGTTCAGAGTGGTTGTCCCTCATCATACCAGTCAAATATAAATTCGACCCTCAAGTGTACAATATAACTGAAAGGACTAATAAATTTCCGAAGAAAGCTCCCTATGGAGTATTGCACGCACTTGATGTTTGCTCACAAGAGATCACAGTATAACACTGGAAATTTCTTCAATGCTGAATTAATGCAGAATACATACATATAAAACATATATTTACCTATATATTTTGCTAATTTACTTCAATTTCTAGAGTTCAAAACAAAATCGGAGTGGGCACTAAATTGAAATTCAATAACCTAGGGCGGGGTTGAGGAAAGTGAGAAGACGACTTCATTTTGATTGAAGAGAGGCATGAGGACTTAGGCGACTGCACATTCAAAAATGGACGAAACAAAGGAAGGGGTATTGCGTGTCGACATCAGAAACAAGTTGAAAGCAATGGGGAGTAGCTGACCCCCTTGGATTCACATTGGGTGTTCAAAATGGAGGTTCGAGGTATGTGCGATGCCTAAAAACTGCAAAACTACGCCATTTGGCACCATTTTGGAAAGCATGACTCTTTAAAACTGTGTCATCAGGGAAAAAAAATCGAAGTGTTGCACCACCTTGTTGTCAGTGATTGTGACGAATAATTGGAAACTCTTTCCGATAGGAATGGGAAATTCTACAAAAATAATGCAAACAATTTATTTAAGTGGTGCCCTTAATTTCACCTATGGATTGTAGTTCGTTGCAATTTTGCTCTTTACCTTTTTTCCAAAATCCTTCCAAACAATACCACAATGTGGTCCTAATCATCCCCAAACAGCACTACCAGATTTCAAAACCACATATTCAACTATCCACAGTCAATCCACTTCAAAAAAAAAAACGTCCACTCAAAAATAATATTTTTACTGCTATGCAATAAAACATATAAAAGAAATATATGTGCACAATTATACAAAATATCTGGTAGCAACCTGAATAAGCGTGGCGGCGGGGCGACGGTGGCCCTTGCGCTGGGAGAATGAACGGAGACGACCGAAGGGCTATGGGATGAGCGTACATAAATATTGTGCACAATTCATACAAATATCGATTGTAGCAAAACCGAAGTAAGCGTGGCGGCGAGGGCGGACGGTGCCCTGCGGACTGAGGAGAATGACGGAAGACGACCGACGGGGGTCTGGCCTGAGCGGTTGGAGCGACCGTCTCTTACTTTGCCCCTTACCCTGTTCAATGGGGCCAATAAAATACGGTCGTTTCTACTGTTCCCAAAATTCTCTACAAACAAAGTCGTTCTAAGGTGAGGCGCAAGCTCTGCCTGCCAATTGGCCGAGTTCGGCGAATCCGTCAGTGTTCAGCCCAGAATTGAATGGCGCGGTTAGTTCGGATCGTTCGGGCATGGATTGGACCGCTAGCTCGGCCTGCCAATCAAAACTGGGCTGGATACCCATTAATGTAGTTTCTCATAAAAAGTAATAGTGTTTTGGATGTAAAGTCCTTTTAATTGAAGTACGGAATAAAAACACATTATCGATTGACATATAAATTAATACGAAAGGGCTGTAAATGATGTTAACCCTATAGCGTCATCTGATATGTTGCAACTAGTTTGATGATAACAAATTCTATCTTATTGCTCTAATGTTTTAATTAAGTAGGATAGTTGCAAGAAACATTCAAGCACATATGCTCAAGTAGCCAAATAATCGAAGATATTTGGACTCCAACCAAGAAAACTTCAAGTACTCAAGATCTCGAAGAAGAACTTTCATTGGGTTCGAGGCTGACATAGTTGCTTTGGCAGATTAGATGTGTTGTCTTGCTAATACATTAGTTCCACTTCTCTATATCTCAGCTGTTTATGTAATTGAATCATTGACATATCAAATTATATTTATACAAAATTTTGTTTACATAATGATATGATTGAACAAGACACTTTCCTGAGGAGGAAGTTTAGAGAGCTGTGTTTCCAAATGGTAGTAGTCAAGCACGCTGACCCCAGATGGTGTTAACTGATATTCAATCGGAGTGCTTGCAATGTAGTCATTTCGTTGGAATGCCCCAAACTTTGAGCTGATTTACACATTGGAATTCGAGTTAAACCACGAGCCAAGTCTTGGGTTTTAGGCAATAAATTATAATTATTATTTTTTCTTATATTTGTTAGGTGTGTGATTGGCGAAATTTCGTGACAACATCGTATTTAAGATATTGGGGAGTTTGATTATCAATCACAAGCATCGAAAGTTCTTCACATTCGGGAATGTTTTCAAGCATATTCATGCAAGCTCATACTAAATAGACTTTCTGATACAATCGTGTTTTTACGATAAAAATTTTGATCAATTCTATTTTAATTTAGTGACATCGTCAACCTCAATTCAACCTAGGTGAACAATCCTCTCCATCTAAAATTGGTCAAAAATATTTGATGGTCCTTACCAGAGAGATTTCAAGCCAATGTTACAATAATAGAAGAAAGTAGAGATGTTGACTCTATGAAAAGTAAAGCCTTAGTGGGTTCCTTACAAACTTATGAAGCCAATTTTTCTAACCTATAAAAAGACCAAAAGTTTGTTTTTAAAACTATTAATATATTAATGAAAAACATGGAGAAGTTAGTGATAGCGATACTTGAAATAAGTATTGAAGATATGGCCATTTTCTCAAAAAAAATTAAGAAACTTTTTATAAAAGAAAAAAGAAGTCAATCTTCGCTCGTGCGAAAAATAAAATAAAATTTTTGAAAAAAAAATAGAAGTTGAAGGAAGTACACTGATAAGTCGAGTCAAAATAATGTTTTGAAAAAATGTCATGAATTTGGGACATATTGCTTTGGATTGTCCAAATAGAAAAAACCCAATGGAAGTAAGTTTTTGACAGTAGTTGGGAGTGATTCCGAGAAGGAAGAGGAGTGTCGAAAATTTAGGCTTTTTATGACATCTGTTGTTGAGGCAACAGAAACATCATAAAAGGTATCAGAAACTAAAGAAAATCAGATGAGTCAGATGGTACATTTGGGTCTCTGGAGGAAGAAATCTAATGGCGAAGATGTAAGTGAATTGTAAGCAAACTATAATCAACTATACAAGCAGTATATAAGCTTTACAATGCAATGTGAAATGAAAGATGTTTGAAAAGAAGTTGACTCTTTGAAAAAGGTGAAATGCTGATACTCAAGCAGAAGTCAGTCAGTTAAAAAACTCATTCAATTGAACCTGAATGATAAAGTGAGATTTCTTGAGAAAGTTTAAGAAGGCTCTTGAAGCAATGTTTTTTTTAAACTTGAGCTGATCTTCTCAAAAACTAGTTTAACTTTCAAGAAGTATGAGGGAGTTGCATCCGTTGTGGAAAAAGATGGCTAAATCAGAAGCACTTAGTGATAACTCATTGTATTGGATTATGAGGACAGTCAACCAAATCAAAAAAAACATCAAATTAGTAAGCTCATTAATATGTTTTAGAAGAAAGGTATATCCTTCTTCTTTGTTCCTAACATGTCATCAATGTGGTGTTAAGGGTCATTATCAGCTCATTGTCCTAGATTGAAGGCTCTTAAGTATGTACATTCTCACTTTATTACCTCTCATGTGAATCCAAATATCTTAAAGTTGTTCATCTCTTAAACCTTAACCTTGTTTGTCCATCATTGTGGCGGTGAATGGTCACATTTAGACTATATTTCATTAAACTGTAATAAGGTTTCTAAATTCTCATGCTTATAATCAACCTAAGAAATTAATATGAAGAGATTAAAAAATCAGATATTAAAGTCCTAACTCTGCACATGAATAGATTGTTTCCAAGCCAAGGTCAGGTTTCCACAAATCATGGTCAAAAGGGAAACCACACTAACAAGGCAAAAGCTAGGATTACACTCAATCCTCAGAGTTGATTGATAAACCTAAGATGACTGTTATGTGGATTGAAAAAAATCTGATTTGAATCTTTGAGACCCCTAAAAAATATGTAGGAAAAAGCTCTTGTTGAATAAAGGTTATTAGTGAACATGATAGGATATTGGTGCTTCATGCTTATTTTATTCTCCTAGGACTATGAATCATGTTTGTATATTGAGTTTTGTAAGGTTGTAAGTTGTGTGTGAAGTCGTGCTTTAAAAAAAAAGACCAAAAAAGAGTATTTGTCTTAATTTGCTTTTGTGCTAGTCATTGATTTAATGCTAGTCATTGGGTTGTGCTGTATTGGATACTTTCCCGTGCTTTCTTTGTCAATTTGTTCTAAGAAGGGGGAGATTTTAGACACCCAACATTTATAAGCATCTATACATTCATGGTTTATTTTAATAATTTGATACCTTTGTACTTGACGGTTTGGTTCTTTTGTTGTTATGTGTGCAGGTCGATTTTTTTATGCTTGCTTTGTGATTTCTCTTTTCTATAGTTATAGGATGGTTATTTCCTTTTGTAAGGGTATAGTATAGGGTTTTGATCAAGAAATGCTTAAATGGGGAGATTGTTAGGTGTGTGATTGGTGATGAAATTTCGTTGGACAATTAATTTAATGTAATTCGGGGATTGATTTATCAATTACAAGCATTCGAAAAAAGTTCTTCAAGCTTCGGAAGATTTTCAAGTATTGTTTATGCAAGCTCGTGCTAAGAGAGACTTGTATGATACATCTGTTTTATTAGCAAATTTTCAAGCTAGGATTTTGCCCATCTTAAAAGATTATTTAGCAATACTTATTAGAGATAAAGTTGTAGGCCCTGATAATTTTCTTTCCAAAGCTTCAAAACTCAGCTCAGTCAAATATCGAGAAAAAGTTATGTCCAAATGACTTAGAGTTGACAAAATGTCGCTTAGATCGTCGCGGGACCTCGCGGGAAAGATGCTAGAGCCTTGTATTTTGCCACCGACTTCATGGGATCTCACTAGATCCCGAGGGAGTGAGAGAGACAGCCAGCACATCATAAATGTATTCTTTAGGATTTTCACAATGATATAAAAGGCCCACACACTTCCGCAAACATTGATCTAAGCCGCTAATCGATATTCTCTAAAGAATACCATTCTCTATCTTCTAGGGGCTTAGAACAAATCTTAGCAGGAATCATCTTTAACCAAATTAAAAAATTGACACATTTGAAGGAGTCAAGGTGTGTGAATCATTCTACGGGGTTTGAACGTGATCAAGCACGGTACCGGTAATCGTGATCGAGCAAATCTACACATCATTAGGTCATAGAGGCGATAGGTTTTGATGTAAGAGTCTTGTAACTGTCTGAATCCGGTTATAGGCATAATATTTGTTCAGCGAGGGGAATGTGATTTTTCTCTATTCAAGGGTTTCTCCTACGTAAAAATTTTTGTGTTCTTCTTAGTTGATTGGTAGTCTAGATCGTTCAATATGCTCATCGCAAAATATTTTTGATTTAATATTTTTTTTATAATTTTTAAATTCCAATTAATCCATTGAAAAGGCTTGGTTTTTTTTAATTTCATTAGGAAATCTAAGGCCAATTTCATTAATTTTTGGTTATGTTAAATTTGTAAATAACATTTAAAAATAATAATTATAAAAAAATAAAAAATTAGAGAATGTTAAAATTGTGTGTGAGTCATATCTTAACCAAACAAGGTGTTATTTATAGAAAATTTTGATATATATTGATTATTTAATTTTTTATTAGAAAAAAAATAAAAAATAATAGAAGAAAAATCAGAATGTTTGAAAAACAAGGTAATAAACAAAAACAAAATTATATGTTTTATTTATTAATTTGTTTTTCATTATCTATACATTTTACTATTCACCAAATACACTCTATTTATTTGGGTTGAACTTATGAACCCAATCTCTCTTAGACCACAGATGTAACTGAGTTCGTGAAAGATGCATCTGAGTCTCACTGCCAATTATTCACCCTAGGCAAAAAAAGCCATTCCAAGTTTGATATTATTAATATTTCCTTATACATATTTAGTTTACTCAAATATCCCAGTAATATAGATTATTATCTATGGATTCTCTTTATTATGCTCAATATATTGCTGAACTTAAATATAAACAATCATCTGAATCTTAAATTTTAAATAACTTTAATGACATATGAACTGGATGGAATAATATAGACATATATGTATATATGTATATCTCTCTATGTATATATGCTTACAACATACAAAATAAATGACGAAGTTGTTTTTTGGGTCATGTATTCAAAGTGTTAAAATGATATTCAAATTAGTCCACACAATTTAACTACATTCCACAAAATCACATCTGGAGCCCATAAAAAACAAACGTCGAATTATTTTCTTCTCGGGAATAAAACTAAACGTCGAATTATTTTCTTCTTGGGATAATTAGATCAAATATCAATCTAAATATTGTAACGTCAAATCATTTTTTCTTATTGGAATAATTAGTTAAATTCATTGTAACAAACGGCTCCCTTATACAACGACACTTGCTATACAAACTAACAAAATTTATAAATTATTTTTCTTCTTGGGATAATTAGTCAAATATCATTGTAACAAACGGCTCCCTTATACAACGACACTTGCTATACAAACTAACAAAATTTATAAAATTTTCTTACTTACTGAAAATACCTAGGCTTTGTTTAGGGATTAACCGAGGATTTAAAAGTTTATATATCTAATCAAAAAATATTTTGGATATAACAATATTGAACACCCCTGCACAAAGAAATAAATCAAATCAACCAAGAAGAACCAAGATTTTATTCTGTGAAAATCCTTGAATGGAGAAAATCACTGCTCACTCTCTGGAACAAAGATCATGCACTATAACCGAGACTCAGACGGTTACAAACTCTTACAAGCAAAACTTATCAACCTCCATGATCTAATGATTTTTAGATTTAAGCTTGTATCTCACAATTCACCCCATCACCGTGATTGACACAGTTTTTAGATCTCTTAGAATAGATTTCAACACCTTTGAACTCCTTCAGGATTTGATTTCTTTCAATTGGTTGAAGATTATTCGCACTAAGATTTGTTTTTCTAAGCCCTCTAGAAGATAGAGAATAGTTTTCTCTTGAAATGTTCGATGTAGGCGGTTTAGTTTCAATATTTGGAAGGTGTTGGGCCGTTTATATCATTCTGAAACCCTACAAATGCCAATTTATGCTTGTTTTGGACTGTCTATCGCGCTCCTACAAGAATCCGCAAGATCCCGCAAAGTCTGTGTTAAAATAGAAGCTCTCAGCATCTCTGTGAGGTCCCGTGAGATCTTGCGAGATTTGTCACCTCTTAGTATTTTGGCCATAACTTTATTCTTCGGTATCGATGGGGAGTTTATTTTTGAAGTTTTTGGAGAAAACATTCCAGAGCTACAATTTTGTCTCTAATAAGTATTGGTTGAATTGATATCTAAAATGGTCAAAATCAAGTTTGAAGTTCTATAAAAATCACATTTATCAACAATTCCTCTCTTAGCAGAGCTTGCATGACCTGCTTGAAAACCTTCACAATTCTTGAAGAACTTTGAATACTTTTGTGATTGATAAATGAAATTCCCAAATAACATTAATACGACATGTCCACGAAATTTTGTCTAATCACACAACCTAACAATTTTTTTCCCTTTGGCAATTTTCGTGTCAAAACTCTATACTACCACATTATAGGGAAATAACCATCCTATACTATAGAAAATCCAAATCACAGAAAACATAGAGAACGACCTAGCACACATAACAACAAACAAATCAAACCGATCACGTGCAAGTTATCAAAGTTATAAACAACAGAATGTTAGATGCTTATAATACTTGTGTGGTCTAAATCTCTCCCTTTTTGAATAAATTGACAAAGAACGCACGGGAAGTAACCAATGATATAAGAATATATCTTTCCCTTAATGATTTTCCTGTTTAAATACAGAACAAAATATCTTAACCCTAGCAGCTTATCATCAAAACACAAAATAAATCCATGAGTCTTCCATGATGACCGTAGCGTGAAAGGATTAACATTAAATATGCTTAAGATCACATAACAAGAGAACAACTGGTCATAAGATTGATCTAAAAATATATTCACACCCCCAACCTAATCAACATATTAATGCGAATTAGGCTGGATGTGATCGCACATGGCCACCATGCCTGCGAACGATACCTGTTATCCACCACATACTCAAATGAATAACTATGATATTATTAACCATTCTCTGAAATTTAAAACCAAATACTAAAATTAACTATAATCACATACCTAACATAAAACATATCTTCTGTAATATAAGACTTTATACAACCAACTTAAACTATACAAAAATGTTAAAGGCAGACTATCCCAAGTTCTGCCCAACAACATCCAACTCAATCAGGAAAGCCACCACAGCTAGACTATTATCACAGTGAACCAGACAGCATCCATATCTCCTCACTTGATAAAACAATCGGTGTGGATGTGAGCTACATATCCACGACTCCCATAGTTAAATCAACTCATAAAGAATATATAAATAATATCCACCATAGATATCCAAAAATCGAATCAACATGGTTAAAGATCAACATGATCACGATAGATATCACCTCATATGCAATGATATAAAAACACCATTCAGCATAGATATCCCATAATGAATAATGTCCAATGCAAAATGCATCACCACATGTGCGCCAAGTTTGATAACGTTGGCCCAATATCGATGGCTCTTTCAGAATGCCCCTACTGGTCACATCCCTAGGCAAATCTCTCATGACTAGCCTTCCTCTAGTGCAATGCAAACCACAATATAAATGGATATGCATTGTCATATCACCTCATAGATATAAATTTTGTATCAGCACCAATCGTATAAAATACACGCAATTCAATATGAATAAGACTATCATGTACTTTATTTTCCCACCTGCGCACCTCATATGTATATCATTAGTAACATGGATAATATAATCATCTCATAAATATAATCACCACATCAATCATATATCACCTATAGATATATTTATCATCACCAGACGTTAAAGACAGAATTCCATATGAATAAGATCATAATCCCCACCTGTTACCGGCATACCAATTGAGTCACTCCTCTCGTTAACCAGAATTATTTGATCCGCTTTATCACCTATAACAAAATATTTCACATAATTAATGTCATCCTATAACTGTATAATCTAGCCAATGGATTCGCATAAAATGGTTACAATTACAACCTAAAAAATTTTCAAGACGATCGGACCATGGTTTCCCGTTGATCGTTACATCAACGCTCATTATCACTACCCGATCACCACTTTATGCAATACGTTTTCGAATTTTCGAATTTGTCCAAACTGACCCCATAATCGAATCCGTAAACTGAAAAAACATAGAAAATGACTATCCCACGACCCAACATTCATCCGATTGAGCTTTTTGACTAAGGTACAGCCTAAGGCCATTGCTCGACCACACTTGATTATTTCCCACTGTGGGCAGCCATGAGAACCCCAACAGAAGCTGCGAATTCAGCTCTCTGTTTTCCTGTAATTCTTTGGCTTTCTTTCTCTAGTCCTTATAATCAATTTTATCAACCTATATTATGATACATAAATAGGTATAACATTAAGATTTCGATTCATATCTACAAATTTTCTAATAACTCATAATAAATCAAAGAAATAAATTCAAGAAAGAGAGTATAAATTTACCTCAATTAATTCTGTTTTTTTCCTCCCTTTCCCTCTCACTTGGCTCTCTCTTCTCTCTCAATTTTCCCTCCTCTCTCGCTCTCCTTTCTTTTCTCTTTCTATCTGTTCTTTCTTTTTTTTTTCTTTTCCTTTTCTGTTTTCTCTAGATATGTTCATTACTAGACATAAAAAATAACTAATTCCTAAACATACTAGATTCATATTAACACAAATAGCAATTGAATCACAAAAATTTAAATTTGAAGCTAAAGGATAATCCATACCAGAAATTGCTTCTGAAATTTCTCTTCCAAAAGTTCTTCCCTCTCTCTCGGTGTCTCCTCTCTGCTCTCTTTTGTAGTCTCTTTCTTTCCTCTTTGATTTCTCTCTTTCTTAAGATAAGCTCAAGAAAGGCAATGGAGTGGCTTCCCATTAGCCAAAACTTTGTCAAAATTACAACTTTTGCCCTATAACCTTTAATCTCTTTAATGTTCATTTCAAAAGCGTTTAAACTCTTTCAATTTCAACCACCACTAGTATAAGTTATACTTGCACCCACAACATTAAAATAATATCATTTATAATCTTCAGAACTCAATCAATATCATAAAATTAATTCCAGTAACCGCTAAAATCAAGAGAAGGGATTTCCCACATATATCCCTGATAATGTGTGCTTAATGCAAGTATTCCAAATGAGATCAATTGAAAAATAGACCCTTAGAACAAGATTCAGGTGAGTTCGTAAAAAAGATTCCTCTTAGTCACTGAAATACTAGAAGTCAAACTCACATTATCATTTCAAAAAAATTTTGTTTAAATTTGTTCTTAGTTTTTTCAAATAGATCCTTCTAATCACCATTTAAAAGTTCCAACCCTATCTCTTCAATTGTCCATTTTTAACATAGTAATCATATGAGGAATGGTGACTTTCACAACACATGAGTAGGTAGACATCTCCTCTTGTCACTAACAAGGCTAACTTCTCTCACCCCCCTCCCCCCCGCACTCACAGTTAGCCCTTTTCACCCAATTTCAAATAATTTTTTTTTAAGAAAGGGTATACATGGCCAACGGTTCAATCTAGGACATTCATAAACAAAAGAAGTCATCTATTATAAAGTTTGCAAAAAGATCTAAAAATGCGAAATTTCATATCTAAGAGATTTCATGAGGATATGCACATTTTTAAACATGAATCACAAGTATGATAATGATCACCAAAACTTATTGACTTCATAGAAATGCAATCATGCAACACACAAGAGTCATTTTAAACTAAGTCATTACATCAATTAAACATTGGAAGAATATTTTAAGCCAACCAATTAAGACAAAATAATTTTTTTGGTATTTTTTTTAATAACTCAAACAAAATAAAAGAGAAAAAAAAAATATAAGACATGATATAATCCTAGGCGAATAAAATAAGACATGATACAAAACCTAAATTATGTCACAAATAGCCTGTACTCAATAAGATGTTTTCTACAAATTTCTTAGGGGTTCTCAAAGAAGATTCCAATCAAATTTTCCATCCACATAACAGTCACTTAGATTTTTTAATAAACTCATGGGGTGAGGTATCATAGTCCTTGCCTTGGTATTGTGGTTCTCCTTTTTACCATGATTTATGAAAATCTGGCATTGGCTTGGGAAAAAAATTTTTCATGTGCATAGTAAGGACTCTCAATATGATTTTCTAATTCTCATATTGGTTCCTAGGTTGTTATAAGCATGAGAACTAGAGATCATATTCCAATTTGTTGCAATATGGTCTAATGGACTAACATAACACCATAATGACAAATAGGTATAAACTTTCGAGATTGAACAAATATTAGGAGTTTGGGTTTTACATGAGAGGTAAATGAATTGAGAATGCCATGCTTAGTCTCTATTAGGACAATGAGGTCGGATATGACCTTAATACACATTGGTCTCAACATTTGGGCATGGAAGACTTACCTTGAGCCTTCGTAGAATAGGCTTCCTTGTCGTTTGGAAAGATGTATGTTGCCTTCTGTGTATCCAATTCCTGTCATGTTCAAAGGTCCCTTTGTGCTTCTATCTCATTAATTTTTTGTGAACCTGCAATCATTTCTTAAAAGATAGATGAGCCTTAGTAAGTTTCAGTTTCAGTTTTTGCACATTGTCTTCAAGTGCCTTTTGCCCCCTTCGATCAATATGCATCATTTTTCGAGAAACTTAACTTTATATGATAGTTAATCGTGATTTTTCAATTGACTAACTTTCAGCTTGAGCATCCTTATTCACCTTTTTCAAAGACTCACTTATTTTTGAGACTCGTTAATTTCTTATTCAATTTCACCTTTTAATTAACACCCTTGTATGAGGCTTGTACAATTGATTATAGCTTGCGCCGTTCCACTTATATCTTCATCAAGTAATGGAGGTCTAACAGTAAACTATCTTATCTCAAAATTCATAGATTTAGGCTATCAGGATCTCACTCTTATACAATCACAATTTATGAGTATCCCGCTTTGATCCCAATGAAAATAACTAAGTTTTTGTTTATGGATTAACCGAGGAATTAAAAGTTCTAATAATTAATCAAAAATTATTTTGATTAGAACACTAATTGAACATCAAAGACCAAAGAAATAAATCAATTAACCATAAGAACATAGATTTTTTACCGTGAAAACCCGTGAATGGGAGAAAATTCCGTGTTCACTTCTCTAGACAAAGATCACATAAACTCGAGGTTCGACGGTTACAAGACTCTTACAATCAAAACTTATCAACTCCATGATCTAATGATTGTGTAGATCTAGATCGTATTCACTATTCACCGTGATCGTTCTTGACATAATTCAGATCCCCCTTAGAACGGATTTCACACCTTGAACTCCTTCAACAATTTGCTTTTTTCAATTTGGTTGAAGATGATTCGCTCTAATATTTGTTTCTAAGCCTTCTAGAAAAGAGAGAATGTTTTTCTCTTGAAAATGTCAATGTAGGCGGCATAGATTCACTGTTGAAAATTTGTTTTGGCCTTTTATATCATCTGATCTGAAACCCTAAAAATACAATTTACAAGTTGCTGGACTGTCCATCTCGCTCCCGTGAGATCCAGCGAGATCTCGCGAAGTCTGGTGGCAAAATCCAAGATCTCAGCATCTTTCCCGCGAGGTCCTGCTACAATCCCATGAATATATCAAACCTTTTCCAGTATTTGACATAACTTTTTACGCCGATGTTTGATTGAGTTGAGTTTTGAAGTATTGAAAAGAAGACTTGCAGGGCCTACAACTTTGTCTCTAATAGTATTGGCTGATCGATTTCCAAGATATCCAAAATTAAGCCTTGAAAGGTTGCTGATAAAACTGATATATCATACAAATCTCTCTTAGCACGAACTTGTCATGAACATGCTTGAAACCTTCCGGAATCTTGAAAACTTTTCCGCAAGCTTGAAGCATTTCTTCAAATTGCTTGTTGATTGATAAATCAAATTCCCGAATTATATTAAATACGACTGTCACGAAGTTTGGCCAATCACACAACCTAACACTTACCATGTGTAAGAAAGTGGATAAAGATTTAAAAATTTAAAATGGACCCACTTTGAGTGATTTGATAGTGATAGATACAACTCACGTGAGTAGAAAAATTTATAAGATTTGTTTTGTGTATCACTCAATTTCCAAACGTAAATGACTAAAAAAAATTAAACGTCAAAACATCTAAAACCTTGCAATACTGGCAAGCATGCCATTAAGGGTCCATTTGGCTGCCGGATAGCATCATGGGATAGTTTTAAGAGGTGGATAATTTTTGAGGGGGATTACTTTTAACTTTGTTGGATACTTTTAAAATGGGTGGATACGAGTGGGGGATAAGGCATAAAAAATATATAGAAAAATAAAAGGAATAATATCTTACATATTAAAATCATATATTTTGTTTCTCCTGTATATATAAAAATAAAAATTATATTTTGTTTCTCTCTCTATATTTTTTTCCTTAGCCCCCACCCCCCCTTATCTCCCTACCCGATAACTTTTAGTAGGGTGAAAGGCCACCCCAAAAATTAATTTCGCCCTCTATCTCTGCCTGCTGGGGAAAAAATTATCCGGGAGAACGTTCTTCCGCCCGGCATAAATCATTCCAAACTCGGATAGAAAAATTATCCCTGGATCCCGAGGAAAAGTTAGCCCCCTCGCTATCTACTAGCCAAACAACAGTTAGGGGGTCGTTTGGCTACGACTTTGGAGGGGAATAAACTTTAACTTTTCCCCCTGGTAATTCCCCCCCTGGGCGTTTGGCCTGGCAGTATGATGGAGGTGGATTAATTTAATGGCCCCCAGAGGTGGATAAAAAGGCTGATAATTTTTGGGTGGCCTAGACCCTAATTAAAAGTTATTCGAGGGATAAGGGTGGGGGAGAAAGAAAAAATATATATAAAAAAAATAAAATGTATAATTTTTTATATATAGAGGAGAGAAATGAAAATGAGATTTTATATATAAATATTTTAATAATTTTGTTCTCTCTATATAGTGTTTCTTCTTATCCTCCACCATTATCCACCCCATTCTAAAAAGTATCCACACAAAATTAAAGTTATCCATCCCCCTCCACAAGTTAATCCCCTCTAAATTTATCCACACTCTAAAGTATCCCTCCTCATATCCTCACCAAACTAGTTAGGGTGGAATTTGTATTGCTAAGCTAGAGATTCACTATTACTGACCCGCACGAAACTTCTAATATATCCTTTTAGAACTAACTAAAGCAATATTCCTTAAGCTTCTAATACATGCTTGACGAGTTTTAATCTTTTGAAATCTATGTAAAAATATTAGAATATCAATTATTTAGAATATATCTCCATATATACTACCCAAATCTTCATTATTCATACACATTGATCACTTTTTTTTTTTCCAATAAAAAAAGCATATAAGGATAAAAAATTTGCAACAATTAATTACATGTTTACAAGAGGAATACTCTAAGCACAATAACCAATCAAAAAGAAAACCTATTTTCCCAAAATTAAACCTTGGCAACACCCTGCAAGTATTGGGATTGACGTGATATATAATATCAGGGTTTTCCATTTAGTACATTAAAGCTTGGAGTTTATTTTTTACTAAGGTCAAAACATTGGGCCATTTTGTAAATTTTCCGCTTGAGAGCTAATCTGAAATACACAATAACCCTCCAAAACCAATAATGGGGAACAACAAAGGCGCAACGACCACAACCACCATTGAACCATGGATACTCGAGAACAATGGACCACAGCACTCCTAACCATTGAACCATGTGTTGGGAAAAAACTCGCACCCCACCCACAATGAATGCACACAAATTAAAATACAAACAAAAATATAGGGAACACAATATATATGTTGGATTATCCAACATGCTGCATTCACGAGAGAAAAAGAAACCCACTAAATTTTGATTGATTACATAATCTAGAGCCAAGCCACTTTAATAATGGTTATTTTTCTTCCTCACACAGCCTCACTTTTCTGTTTTTTCTCCTCTCTTTCTACTACTGTTTTTTCTGTTCCTGTCCAGCTTCTGTTTTTTTTTTTCCTATCATGCTCCTCTGTTTAAGCCCTTATAATCACTGCCAATCAGCCTTGATCTTCGTAGTATTCTGGACTCCAAATTGGTTTGACATCCTTTAATGCTCATAACAAACAACAGTAAGAATATTTTCAAAGCCCACTGACACTTGGAGCCGTACAAACACAATAATGCTTATCATGAACG
>VIGQ01002160.1:20000-37500 GCA_009663005.1 Actinidia chinensis | reverse complement strand
CAATACTTCAAAACTCAACTCAATCAAACATCGGCGTAAAAAGTTATGTCAAATACTGGAAAAGGTTTGATATATTCATGGGATTGTAGCAGGACCTCGCGGGAAAGATGCTGAGATCTTGGATTTTGCCACCAGACTTCGCGAGATCTCGCTGGATCTCACGGGAGCGAGATGGACAGTCCAGCAACTTGTAAATTGTATTTTAGGGTTTCAGATCAGATGATATAAAAGGCCAAAACAAATTTTCAACAGTGAATCTATGCCGCCTACATTGACATTTTCAAGAGAAAAACATTCTCTCTTTTCTAGAAGGCTTAGAAACAAATATTAGAGCGAATCATCTTCAACCAAATTGAAAAAAGCAAATTGTTGAAGGAGTTCAAGGTGTGAAATCCGTTCTAAGGGGATCTGAATTATGTCAAGAACGATCACGGTGAATAGTGAATACGATCTAGATCTACACAATCATTAGATCATGGAGTTGATAAGTTTTGATTGTAAGAGTCTTGTAACCGTCGAACCTCGAGTTTATGTGATCTTTAAGCATATTTAATGTTTAATCTATTTCACGCTACGGTCATCAGAGACTCATGGATTTATATTTTGTGGTGTTTTGATTGATAAGCATGCTAGGGTTAAGATATTTTTGTTCTGTATGTAAACGGAAAAAATACAGTAAGGGAAAAGATATTAATTCTTATATCTATGTGGTTACTTCCCGTGCTTTCTTTGTCAATTTTTCCAAAAAGGGAGAATTAGACACCCAGTATTATTAAAGCATCTATACATCAGGTTTTGTTTGTAATAACTTTGATACTTGCACTGCTCGGTTTGATTGTTTTGTCTGTTATGGTGCAGGTTCGATTCTTTAGCTTTTCTTGTGATTGGAATTTTCTATAGTATAGGATGGTTATTCCCTATAATGTGTTGTAGTATGAGTTTTGATCACGAATTGCCAAAGGGAAAAATTGTTAGGTTGTGTGATTAGCAAAATTTCGGGAACAGTCGTATTTAATGAATTTGGGAATTTCACTTATCAATCACAAGATGCAAAGTTCTTCAAGAATTTGGAAAGGTTTTCAAGGCAGTCCATGCCAAGCTCGTGACTAAGAGAGACTTGTATGATACATCGTGTGTTTTACTAGCAACTTTCAAAACTTGATTTGACCATTTTAGATTATCAATTTCAAACACTAATTAATTAGAGACAAAATTGTAGCCTGGAAGTTTTCTTCCAAACACTTCAAAAATAAACTCAATCGGATACCGAAATAAAAAAGTTATGGCCAAAATACTAAGATTGACAAATCTCGCAGATCATCACGGGACCTCACAGGAAGATGCTGAGAGCGATATTTTAACAAAGGACTTGCGGGGATCTTGCTGGATTATGTAGAGCCGGAGATAGGGCAGTCCAAAACAACGTTCATAAATTGAAATTTTTAGGTTTCAATGATTATAAAAGGCCCAACACACTTCCAAATATGAAAACTAAACCGCCGACTCCATCGACATTCTCAAGCGAAAACTCTTTTTCTCTATCTTCTAGAGGGCTTAAAACAAACTTAGTGCGAACATCTGCAACCAATGGAAGAAAATCAAAATCTTGAAGGAGTTCAAGGTGTGAAATATATTCTAAGAGATCTAAACTGTGATCCATCACGGTTGATGGTGAATGTGGATACAAGCTAAATTACACATCATTAGATCATGGAGTTGATAAGTTTGCTTGTGAAGAGTCTGTAACCGTCTGAGGTCTCGGTTATAGGTGAATGATCTTTGTCCAGAGACCGTTGAGCACGTGATTTTCTCCCATTCAAGGATTTTCACAGAAAAAAATCTTGTGGGTTATTCTTGGTTGATGATTTATTTCTTTGGTCTTTGATGTTCAATTAGTGTTCTAATCAAAATAATTTTTGATTAATTATTAGAACTTTTAATTCCTCGGTTAATCCATAAACAAAAAACTTAGTTATTTTCATTGGGATCAAAGCGGGATACTCATAAATTGTGATTGTATAAGAGTGAGATCCTGATAGCCTAAATCTATGAATTTTGAGATAAGATAGTTTACTGTTAGACCTCCATTACTTGATGAAGATATAAGTGGAACGGCGCAAGCTATAATCAATTGTACAAGCCTCATACAAGGGTGTTAATTAAAAGGTGAAATTGAATAAGAAATTAACGAGTCTCAAAAATAAGTGAGTCTTTGAAAAAGGTGAATAAGGATGCTCAAGCTGAAAGTTAGTCAATTGAAAAATCACGATTAACTATCATATAAAGTTAAGTTTCTCGAAAAATGATGCATATTGATCGAAGGGGGCAAAAGGCACTTGAAGACAATGTGCAAAAACTGAAACTGAAACTTACTAAGGCTCATCTATCTTTTAAGAAATGATTGCAGGTTCACAAAAATTAATGAGATAGAAGCACAAAGGGACCTTTGAACATGACAGGAATTGGATACACAGAAGGCAACATACATCTTTCCAAACGACAAGGAAGCCTATTCTACGAAGGCTCAAGGTAAGTCTTCCATGCCCAAATGTTGAGACCAATGTGTATTAAGGTCATATCCGACCTCATTGTCCTAATAGAGACTAAGCATGGCATTCTCAATTCATTTACCTCTCATGTAAAACCAACATCCTAAGATGTTCATCTCGAAAGTTCTATACATATTGTCATCATTGTGGTATGATAGTCCATTAGACCATATTGTCACAACGAATATGATTTCTAGTTCTCATGCTTATAATCAACCTAGGAACCAATATGAACAATATGAGAGATTAAAAAATACGATTAGAGTCCTTCTATTGCCACATGAACAGATTTGTTTCCAAGCCAATGAGATTTTGATAATAATTGGATAAAAAGGAGGAACCACAATGCCCAAGGAAAGAACTAGGATTACACTCACCCCTCATGAGTTTATTGAAAAAATCTAATGTGACCTGTTATGTGGATGAAAAATTTGATTTGGAATCTTGAGAACCCCTAAGAATTGTAAGAAAAAAAATCTTATGAGTAAAAAGCCATTGGACATAATCTAGGATATTTGGTACTTAATACTTATTTGATTCTTCTAGGAGTATGATACTGTCTGGATATTTTTTTTTCCTTTTGTTTTGTTTGAATTATTATAAAAAAAATACAAAAAATTTATTTTGTCTAATTTGGTTGGCTTTAAAATATTCGTCATGTGTTATAATTAATGTAATGACTGATTTAAAATTGACTATTGTGTTTCAGTGCATTGCATTTAATGAGTCATTAGTTTTGGTGATCATTATAATTTATTGGATTCATGTTTTTCAGGACTAGAGGAGATCTCTATTTACGAACTCAGCCTGAATTTGTTCTAGGTCTATATTCTCATTGATTCATGGAATACTTGCATTAACACACATTATCTGGCTATGTTTTTTGGATCATTTATGACAGTTGTTCTCAGGTTTAGTGATCCTTTAAGATATTTGATGTTAATTCTCTTTCACGTACGGTCATCATGGACTCATGTTAATTTTGTGTTGGATGATAAGGATGCTAGGAGTTAAGAATTGTTTGTATTAACAGGGAAAAACATAAAGGAACGATATATCTATATCTATTGGTTACGTCTCGTGTTCTTTGACAATTTATTCCAAAAAGGGAGAGATTTAGACACCCAAGCATTTTAAGCACTATACAATTCATGTTTTGTTTAATAACTTTGATACTTTGCACTTGATCGTTTGGTTGTTTTGTTGTTATGTGTGCAGACAATTCTTTATGCTGTCCTTGTGATTGGATTTTTTATAGTATAGGATGGTTATTTCCTATAATGTGTTGTAGTATAGGGTTTTGATCACGAAATATCAAAAGGGGAAAATGTTAGTTGTGTGATTAGCAAAATTTCGGACAGGTTTTATTTTAATATTAATTTGGGAATTTCATTTATCAATCACAAGTATTCAAAGTTCTTCAAGGAATTGAAAGGTTTAAAGCATGTCCATGCAAGCTCGTGATAGAGAGACTTGTATGATACATCTTGTTTTATAGCAATTTCAAACTTAATTTTGACCATTTTAGATATCAATTTCAACCAATACTTATTAGAGACAAAATTGTAGCCCTAGGAAGTTTTCTTTCCAACCTTTAAAAATAAACTCAATCGGCTCCAAAATAAAAAGTTATGGCCAAAATACTAAGAGTTGACAAATCTCGCAAGATCATCACGAGACCTCACGGAAAGATGCTGAGAGCTTGTATTTTGACACCGACTTTGCGGGATCTCGCTGGATTCTCTCGGGGCGAGACAGGGACAGTCTAGCAACGTCATAAATTGAGTTTTTAGGGTTTCAGAATGATATAAAAGGCCCAACACACTTCCAATATGAATCTAAGCCGCCTACATCGGACATTCTCAAGCGAAAACTATTCTCTATTCTTCTAGGGGCTTAGAAACAAATCTTAGTGCGAATCTCTTCAACCATTGAAGGAATCGAAATCCTTAAAGGAGTTAAGGGGTGAAATCCATTCTAAGAGATCTAAAAAACTGTGATCAATCACGGTGATGGTAAATTGTGGATACAAGCTAAATCTACACAATCATTAGATCATGGAGTTGATAGTTTGATTGTAAGAGTTTTGTAACCGTCTGAGTCTCGGGTATAGTGATGGTCTTTGTCGGAGAGTGGGCACGTGGTTTTTTCTCCCATTCAAGGATTTTCATAGAAAATCTTGTATTCTTCTGGTGATTGATTTATTTCTGTGTCATGGGGTGTATTCATATTGTTTATAGCCAAAATATTTGTTGATTAGATATTATTAACTTTTAATCCTCAGTTAATCCATAAACAAAGTCTAGGTATTTTCAGCTAAGTAAGAAAATTTTATAAATTTGAGTTTGTTAGCAAGTGTTGTTATAGTAAGGGGTCGTTTGTTATATTGATATTTGACTAATTATCCCAAGAAGAAAAATAATTTATAATTTGTTAGTTTGTATAGCAAGTGTCGTTGTATTAATGGAGTCATTTGTTACAATGATATTTGACTAATTATCCCAAAAGAAAAAGGATTCGACGTACAAGATTAGAACTTGATATTGACTACTTATTCTCAAGAAGAAAAAGTAATTGGACGTTAGTTTTATTCCCGATAGAAAATAATCGACGTTTGGTTTATGGGGTCAGGTATTGCTTTGTGGAACAGTTAGTTTAATGTGTGACTAATGTGAATGATCATTTTAACACTTTGAATTACATGACTTCAAAAAACCAACTTCGTCATTTATTGGATGTTGTAAGCTATATACATAGAAGAGATATACATATATACATATATGTCTATATTATTCCATCCAGTTCATATGTCATTAAAGTTATTTAAAATTTAAGATTCAGATGATTGTTTATATTAAGTCAGCATATATTGAGCAGAATAAAGAGGAATCCATAGATAATAATCTATATTACTGGGATATTTGAGTAAAGGAAAATATAATACTACAAATTGGAATGGGCTTTTTTAGCCTAGGTGAATAATTGGCAGTGAGACTCAGATGCATCTTTCACGAACTCAGTTACATCTGTGGTCTAAGAGAGATTGGGTTCATAAGTTCAACCCAAATAAATAGAGTGTATTTGGTGAATAGTAAAATGTATAGATAATGAAAAACAAATTAATAAATAAAACATATAATTTTGTTTTTGTTTATTACCTTGTTTTTCAAACATTGCTGATTTTTGTTTTTAATAAAAAATTAAATAATAAATATATATCAAAAAATTCTATAAATAACCCTTGTTTGTATAAGATATGGGGAATAACACAATGTTCTAACATTCTCTAATTTTTATTTTTTTATAGTTATTATTTTTTAAATGTTATTTACAATTGCCCTAACCAAAAATTATGAAATTGCCTTAGATTTCTAATGAAATTGAAACAACCTAAGCCTTTTTCAATGGATGAATCGGAGAAGTTTAAAGATACAATATGTAACTCAAAAATGTTTTGGCTATGAGCAATATGAACGATCTAAGACATACTAAATCAACCAGAAGAACACAAGAATTTTACGTAGAAACCCTGAATAGGAGAAAAAACCACAGTCCACATCTGGGACAAATGTTAGGCAGTATAACCGAGAATTCAGACAGTTTCAAGACTCTTACAATCAAAACCATCGATCTAGACCTAATGATTGTGTAGATCTGCTCGTCCACGATCACGTTACCGTGATGATAACCGTTTCAAAATCCCCTTAGAACAAGATTTCACACCTGAATCCTTCAAGGTTTCGGTTTTTAATTTGGTTAAAGATGTTCCTGCTAAGATTTGTTTCTAAGCCCTATAGAAGATAGAGAGAATGGTATTCTTAGAGAATATCGATTTAGGCGCTAGATTTCAATGTTTGGAAGTGTGTTGGGCCTTTTATTATCATTTTGAATCCTTTAAAAAATACAAGTTAGATGTACTGGACTGTCCGGCTCACTCCGTGAGGATCTAGCGAGGATCCCATGAAAGTCTGTGGCAAAATTACAAGCTCTTAGCATCTTCCCGCGAGGTCCGGACGATCTAGCGACATCTGTCAACTCTCAGTATTTGGCCATAACTTTTTACTTTGATATTTGAATGAGCTGAGTTTTGAAGCGTTGGAAAGAAAATTATCAGGGTTACAACTTTGTCTCTATAAGTATTGGCCTAATTGATCTCTAAGATGGCAAAAAATCTAGCTTGAAAGGTGAATAAAAAACACGATGTATCATACAAGTCTCTCTTAGCACAGCTTGCATAAACATACTTGAAAACCATTCCTGAATGCTGAAGAAACTTCTCGAATGCTTGTGATTGATAAAATCAAATCCCCGAATTACATAAATATAACTTGTCACGAAATTTCACCAATCAAAATCCCTAACAATCTCCCCATTTCGCAATTTTCGTGATCAAAACCTATACTATACTCCATTACAGGAAAATAACCATCTATTATTATAGAAAAGAGAAATCACAAGTAAAGGCATAAACATCGACCTACACACATAACAACAAAAGAAACAAAACGGAAGTCCAAGTACAAAAGGTATCAAAGTTATTAAATAAAAACATGAATGTATAGATTGCTTTATAAAATTTTTTTTGGGTGTCTAAATCTCCCCTTTTAGAACAAAATGGGACAAAGAAAGCAGGAAGAAAGTATCCAATAACTAGCACAACCAATGACAGAAATTAAATCAAGACTAGCACAACCAAAATTAAGACAAACAAAATAACTCTTTTTGGTATTTTTTTTAGGAACTTCAAACAAAAAATTAAAAAAATAAAAAATAAAATATACAAAACATGATCATAGCCCCTAGTAGGGAATAAAATAAGCCATGAAGCACCAATAATCCAGGCTATGCATAATAAACTTTATTCAACAAGCCTTTTTCCTACATATTTTTTAGGGGTTCTCAAAGAAAGATATCACATCAGATTTTTTCATCACATAACAGTCATCTTAGGTTTGTCAAAATAAACAATGAGGACGTGAGGTCATCCTAGGACTGCCTTGAGTATGTGGTGGTTTCCCTTTTGATAAGTAATGATTGTGGAAACCTGATTGCTTGGAAACAAACTATTTCATGTGCATTAGTTAGGACTTTAATATGATTTTTAATCTCATTCATATTGATTCTTAGGTTGAGTTATAAAGTTGATAATTAGAAATACTTATACAATTATGACAATATAGTCAAATGTACCAATCACGCCACAATGATGACAAACAAGGTTAAGAGGTAGGAGATGAACAACCTTTTTTTTTTTTTTTTTTTTTTTTTTTTTTAAGATATTTGGGATTCACAATGAGAGTAATTTAATGGAGAATGTACATGCTGAAGCCTTCAATCTAGGACAATGAGGCCTGATGGACCCTTAAACACATGAGACATGTAGGAACAAAGTAGAAGGGATTATACCTTCTTCTAAAACAGATTAATGGCTTACTAATTTGGATGTTGCTTTGATATGGTTGACTGGTCCTCATATCCAATACCATGAGGATCACTAGAGTGTTTCCTGATTTAGCCCCCACAAAAAAAATTTTTTTTCAAATTGGATGCACTTCCCTCATACTTCTTGAAAGATTTAAACTAGTTTTGAGAGTCAGCCTAAAGGTTAAAAAAACTTCTTCAAGAGTCTCTTAAACTTTCTCAGAAATCTCACTTTGTATTCAGGTTCATTGATGAGTTTTCAACTGACTGCTTCTGTTGAGAAGTTCATCATTCACCTTTTTCAAAAGAGTCAAATTCTTCCAAAGCATCTTTCAATTTCTTATAAATTTCACTTTGAATTTAGTTAAGGCTTAATGACTGCTGTATAGTTGATTAAGGTTGCTACAATTCCTTTACATCTTCTGCCATTAGATTCTTCCTTCAAGAGACCCAAATGTACATCTGAATCATATGATTCTAGTTTTTTATTGGGATTTTTTTTCCTTATGATTTTTATGGCCTCAACAAAGATGTCATGAAAGCAGTGAATTTTTCAGAATCCTCGTCCTTGTCAGAATCACTCCAACTTACTGTCAAAAACTTACTTCATGGTTTTTTTTTTATTGACAATTTGCAAAGCAATAGCCCAAAGTTGATGGCATCAAAACATTATTTTTGACTCGACTTATCAGGGACTTCCTTTACAAAATTCTATTTTTTTTCAAAAAAAATTATTTATTTTTATCAACAGATGAAGATTGACCTTCTTTTTCTTTTTAAAAGTTATTCTTAATTTTTTTGATAAAAATGGCCATATCTTCAAGATTATTTCAGTATCGTTATCACAACTTCATATGTTTCATTAATAGATTTAAAAGCAATTGCTTTTATATTTAGGTTAGAAACAATTGCTCATAAGTTTGTAAGGAAACCCACTAAGTCTTCTACTTTCATAGAAGTCAAATTCCTACTTTCTTTCTTCTATTGTTGTAACCTTAGCTTGAAATTCTCTGGAAGGACCTCAATGTTTTTGAACAATTTTAAATGGAGGAAAATTTGTTCACCTAGGTTTTGAAACTGGAGTTGACGAGTTACTAAATTTAAAAATAGATTGAGAAATATTTTTATAGTATTCCATTCTCAAGGTTTCAAAGGAGTAGTATATCGCTAAAATTTGGCTATTTTACAGTTATTGTACCTTATGAGTAATCTGTAAAATATCCCATGCCTCTTTTAGGATTCACAGATTTTGAGATCGTTTGAAACTCTAGTTATGACACCGTATAGATTGCATTATGGCTTTTACTATTCCATCCACAACTAGCAAAAATCAATTTATCCAAAAATATGGTTGGTTTTAAGTCCGTTCAATTCCAGTTAGTGGTGTGGGTGGAGGTCTAAACATTAACTACAACAAACTAAAACGTCATCGAGATTAAGAAAATCTCTCATCTTTGCTTTTCACGAATAAAGGGTAATTGGGTCTAAAGCAATGGAGGGAGGGTCTTACTGTAGAAACTCCTTCTCTAAAAAAATTCTAGACTTTAAGCTATTAGGATCTCACTTTTTCCAAAAAAAAAATATTTTGAGTGTCCCGCTTTGATTACCAATTGAAAAAACCTGGGCCTTGTCAATGGATTAACCGAGAATCTAAAAGGATAATATTAAATCAAAAATATTTTGGGTAGAAGTAATTTTGAACGATCCAAGACATACCAATCAACTAAGAAAAATACAAGAATTTACATGGAAAACCTTGAATGGGAGAAAAAAGACGTAGTCCTCTCTCCGAACTGAGATTATGGCCCCTATAACTCGGGAGATTTCAGACAGTGGTGTTACCAAAAACTCTTAGCAATCACAAACACTATCATACTTTGGGTTTAATGTACGCGAACGACACTAAGTGAATTGGTAGATAGTGATGCTTATACTTGTATCCATCGATGACACACTGTTACCAGTGCCTTAATGTCACTAGTTCATCATCCCAACTCTATGACACGGATTTCACATTTGAAATCTTTTAAGACTTTGATTTTTGAATTTGGTTTTGAAGATGATCGTGGCTAAGATTTGTTCTAAGCCATCGTAGAAGATTACAGAAGTAGTTTCTCTTTGAGAATATCGATTTAGGGGCTTAGATTCATGTTGAAAGTGTGGTTGGGCCCTTTTATAAATTCCAAAACCCTAAAAGAAACGCAATTTACGAGTTGTTGGACTTCTTTTTTTTCCCCCCCCCCCCCACGTTCACTCCCGCGAGGGATCCAGCGAGGATCCCACGAAGTCTGGGAAAAACAAAAGCTCTAACATATTCCCGCGAGGTTCCCGCGACGATCCCGCAAAACATCTGCGGAGATCTATAACTCTCAGTATTTTGGGATAATGTTTTAGTCAATATATGACTGAGCTAAAGTTTTGAAGCATTGGAAAGAAGAATTCTAGGGCTACAATTTGTCTCGAATAAGTATTGGCTAATCGATCTCTAAAATGGCAAAAAATCAAAGCTTGAAAGTTGTTAGTAAAAACACGATGTTCATACAGTTCTCTTCGCATGAGCTTGCATGAATATGCTGAAAACCTTCCCGAATGCTTTGAAGAAAGAACTTCTTCGAATGCTTGTGATTGATAAATCAAATCCTCAAATTATTAAAGACGATGTGTCACGAAAATTTCGCCATCACACACCTAACGAAATATAATAAAAAATAATAATTATAATTTATTGCCTAAACCCAAGACTTGGCCTCGTGGTTAACTAGAATGTGGAACTTTTATCGAAAATCGAAAATAAAAAAACACGGTACGCTATTTGCTTTAAATTATAGATGATAGGAGAAGGCTTCAATACCGAGTACAATTAGGTGTATTTCCAAGTACTAAACATCTAATAGAACCCTAAAAATGATTTTGAATTATTTCATGTAAAGATATTGTTTATGACCAATTTTTTTTACAGTTCTCTTTCTATGAAATTAAGCTTTTTTTGTTAAATGAAATTATTTAGGAAATAAGTGGGAAAAAACGTGGGAATCGCTTGGACTCGCTAAATTTAAGCCATTTAGAATGAAATTGGACTAGGTTTTCCTTATTGGCATTCCATTTGTAAATCAGCTCAAAGTTTGGGGCATTCCAACGAAATTGTATACATGCAAGCACTGCGATTGAAATCAGTGAACACCATCTGGGGCAGGTGCTTTGACTACTCCCATTGGAACACAGCTCTCCTAACTTCCTCCTCAGAAAAGGTCTTGTTCAATCATATCATATGTAACAAAATTTTGTATAAATATAATATTGATAGTCATATGATCAAATTACATATAAACAAGCTTGAGATATAGAGAATGGAAATATATGTATTAGCAAGACAACAACATGATAATCTGCCAAAGCAACTATGTCAGCTCAGAACACCACTGCGGGGCATCTTTTCTAATTGTGAATTTTAGCTTGTATTTCATCAAAACCCCCGAGTTCCTGGTGAGCAATTGCATCTATATGTATTTAGATGACCATGATTAAATCAAAAGTGACCCATCACACTGATGTACAAAAAAAATCAACACATCCCCATTAAGGAATACAAACTCCTTACAACCAAAATATCAAGATATCTACATACATTAATATAATTTAATATATATATATATATAATAATGTATGTATTATAGAGGGGTGCCAGTGTTAAATTTTAGATAGAGAAAGACCGGAAAAGTAAAAAAGAAGTAATTTTAATCGTAATACAACCGAAAAGTTCTAAAAAAAATTCTACCGCTAGCCACTTATTTCTTCTTTCTTTACAGTCTCCATTTTAGTCACGTATTACTCTTCTTCATCTGTATTTCCTCTCCAACTGACTCTATTGTTTTGTCTTTATCCTCATTTTTTTAAAACTGTTTAGAGCCTTTTTTTTTTAGTTGTGTAATAAATTTTTAACTTAGATTTTTCAAGGCCTATTTGACCTAATTTTTTAATAAATCTAGGCCTCCACCTTATTGGACATCATTTTTGAGTAAACTTAGCTCTGCTCGTGGTTTTTTTACTAATTCATGGCAACAATACTACTGATTTTTTAGGCAATCTCAAATGAGAAAGTTGGATTTTTTAATCTCACCTTTTATATTTTACTGAAAGTTAAAAAACAAAAAAAATTATTTTAGCTAAGCCAAATTGGGTGTTTTTGGGCAAAATTTTTGTGTTTTTTTTTGTGGTTTTCAAAACTACTCACCCTCCTATTTTTTTATTTTATTTATTCAGATTTCGAACTTTCAACGCCGAAAATGTTTGTTTTCATTTTAAAAGTCTTCTTTATGTTTAAGGCTAAGAAGCTAAAAAAAAACCCTTTAAAAACAACTAGTTCAAAATAGGCCTATTAATTGCTTGAACTAGGCGTAAAAATTCTTGTAAGCTTAAGAAGCTAATTTTCACATACAACTATTGGGTTGGAGACATTGGAAATTTTTTTTGGCACATATTAGCATATTAGGCCATCGTACAAGTTCATAAAAATAGTTAAATATTGCTATGGCCATGGTAGCACCACCACCCCCCGCCCCCCCGCCCCCCACCCCTCTCAGTTTCTGTTAAAAAGAGAGATTAGTTAACCATAGACGAAATAAATACATAATTTTGGGGCATGAAACCCTTCATTTATATCCTCATTTGACTACAACAAAACAAATAGGATCAGAACTACGACAATCGGGTAGTGATTTCGCGAAGTCACCAGCACACTTGTTTACCCGACCTGAATGTGATGGTGTCCAGTAAGAGGAATGTATGAGCCTGGGGAGGTGAATTTGATCCCCCAAATTTTAATTTTTTTATATTTATTAATTATTTTTTTTAAAGTTATTGACAAATTCGCGACCACAAAAGAAGAAGATCACACCCAAATTTTGAAAATTGGGCAATATAATAAAAAATAACATGATAATTTTGTCTTATGATGTTAATAACTTTTGCCCTGAAACCCAAGGCTGGCCTCGTGATTCTATGCTTGGGACTTGGAGATTTTTTTTTTCCTTTCCAAGTTTTTGGTTCGAATCGCGTGGCATTTCAAAAAATGAGTGACCTTCTAGAATACACTCTACCTTATTTCTAAAATGTGTGAAGACTTCTATCATTTTCACCACTATTTAGCATTCCTTTATTCATTCAAAATTATTCTAAGTAAGTGTAGAAATGTTGATCACCCATCATCTATAGTATTCATTTTTGGGAGAGAGAGCATACACTTAGGAAAGTTCGCTGTGATCTCGGATTGGGATTAACTACTATCCGAAAATCGAATCTGTTGTTTTGGAATCATACGACAAATTCCGTAAATACCAAGTTTGGATCATAAACAACTTAAGAACATTAATTAAATTCAGGCCTCATCCCTGTTCAATTTTGTTTTTCGTATGGATTTTATAGTTTTTGTTTTTATATTAAATTATTTTTCCCTCCGTCTTCCCCTCTTTCTCTGCACTTAAAAGATTTCAAAATCTCCGTCTTCACTTTTTTTTGTTTTTTGATTTAAAGACAAAACACACGACATTTTCCAACACCTCCTCCCTGGCCTCTCTCTTGCTCTTGCCTCTGCGTGCGTTCATTGAAAATACATCTTAGGAGAAGAATTTATACGAGGAATTATGCATTGTGAAACTATAAAGAAACGTTGAGACCGTGTACATCAGTCATATCTTGCCAACGATCTTATGATTTTATGATTCCTTATTCTCGATGATCACAAGGAAAATACATGTCGTGTTATGGCTCCCATTAAATTTTATTTCCATTCAATAAGTATTTTGGCTTTGGTGCCCCGGTATTGGTGACAGTGTGGTGAGCTTGGTGGGCGTGAGCAATTGCTGTATATCCGCGTAATAGTTATTCTAAAATAGTCAACAAAAATAGGTTGACTACATGCGAATCACAAATCCTGAATGTCATCCGCCGATGGAATCAAGTCTCTAGGATAGCGAATCCCAATTCCGAAATCTTATTTGGTCATAGCCCAAAATACTCAACTTTATTGGTCCATGGCCCAAGGACCCATTCCCTCACTGGTAATTATTTTTGTTATATTTTGGAAAAAAAAAAAACTAAGCGTATTATGCCATATAAATAGTGGCCAAGTTCTCGGAAAGTCTAGCGTTAAATCCCAGTAGACTCGTATCAAAATCATAGCCACAGCCTTGATGCTGAAGCCACTTCAGCCAAGCTTTAGGTCACCTCATAAAAACCCAAATTTTGGGGCCCCAATTCGAAAAAATTAACTTATTCTTACATTTGCAATTTATAAAACTAATAAAAAACTAAAACATAATATATAATCGTTAGCTTGATCAATGGTATATATGAATGGTTCACCTTTCAGTCAATGCATCCATTTGCGACTTTTTTTCTTTTGGATTAAATTACAGGATATACCTTAAATTTTAAATTAGTTTCAAACTATGCTCTAAGTCTTTAATTTTTGTTTAACACCACCTACTTTTCAACTCTGTTAATAAGAATCCCAATTCATGTTTGGATAGATGTTTGATGAGTACGAAAATGTGACACCTATTTTACACAAATAAATATTTCTTACCAAAAAATTTAAAAATTTAAACCATTTATAACAAAACGGTTAAGTTTTTTTTTTATTTTATTAAAGCTTATAATCTTTTAATTATGTCAAAATGTAAACACTTTATCTAAAGTTGGGGGGGGGGTTTAATAATATAAGACCAATATTCTTCTTTCTATCCTTAGCTACATAGCCAAAATGTCATTTTTATAATGTCTTCAAATTCTCATAATAATTATATCTTTTTTAACGTTTATAACTCTTTTAAAAAAAATTGCATAAAATATATACTAGTCCCATATTAATAACCTTGCCTAGGGCCTCTAGAAACTCAGAGCCGTCTTTGATCAAAATTGGTCAACACCAATACCGCAACACCTATCAAATGAAAAGACAAGGAAGAAAGTGGAGAATAAACAGATGGAGAGGAGTAATTCAAGTAATTAAAAATTTTCAATACTTTTACTCCATCCCACAGGGCACTCCTTCAGTAGCGGTATTTGGTGAATCGTACAATGTATAGATAAGGAAACAAAAAATTAATAAATAAAGCAAAGTTTAAAATTCTACACCTGTTTTTATTTTGTTATTACCTTGTTTTTCAAACATGGCCGATTTTTTCTATTATTTTTATTTTTTCTATCCAACAATTAAATAATCGAATATATATTGAGACTTGTCTATAAATAACCCTTCGTTTTAAGATAGGATACACCATTTTCCCCGCATCCTTCTAATTTTTAATTTTTTTAGTAATATTTTTTTAAATTTTTTATTACAAACTCAACCTCACTCAAATTATGAAATTGCGGGTTTCCATTGAATTATATACAAAATAATAATGATACATTTTCTCCTTGTGAAGGGGGGGGGGGGGGGGGGGTGTTTTAATTAATTTATTGCCTAACCCAATGCTTGGCCATGTGGTCTATGCTTTGAACTTAAGATCTTTTTCTTTTCAAGTTTTGGTTCGAAATTCTTGAGTGCTATCAATTCAATTCCTATTTTGGTTAGTTCATACATGAATTTTTTTTTTCTATTTTAATCGGGGGTCTTCTAGTTGACAGTGTGATTGATCTCTCGTATTCGTCGATTAGAAGTTAGGTGTTTTGACAGTTTGTTGTGAACACACTTGGGAACTAATATCATTAAGTTTCATACAATAAATGAGATAAAAAAAATAATTGATTCACGTTCTCCTAAATGAAGTAGATGTTATTTTTACTATCTTCATTTGTCCAGGACCAGTGGTTTTGAATGAGAATTATTTTTCGCAAAAACTTTCCAATGCAAAGAAGAAAAATGTAATATCAACGATGAGAACAACTAGTCAGATTACAATATCAACAACTTGGCAATGTTCCAATAGCAACATGCTATTAAACAAGTTATGTAACACAGAGAAAGGTTTTCGTGATTTAAAATATGAATTTTTTAGACAAATTTAAAATCTCACAAGACATAATATTGTCATAAAAAAGAACTTTATAGGACTGTTTTTGTCTTCAAGACTAAAAATGGCCGCTATTAATCACCTCTTGATCATCTTCAAATAAGTGTTTATTCCTTCCTTTTCTCTAACTTTTGAAAACCATATATGTCTTCTTATCCTTTTTCATATTCATCACAATAGTGCCTCGATGATATTCAGGAAAGCCCTCCTAACATTCCCCAAACTTTCTCCTTCACACAATGGAGCTTGCCAAATTAGTTTCGTCGAACCCGTTATATCCCTTCTCTAATGAAGAACTGTGAATATGCCAAGCGCTTAAGCAACAAACCTTTCATTTCACCTTTAATGGCACCCGGAATTCTCGTTTTAAAATTGACCTAATTTCAAAATTGACACTTTCTTCCACAAGGAATCACATACATACTTCATTTAGCAAACCAAATGTTCTATTCGGGTATTTCCTTTTCAAAATTTTGGTTGTTTTTAATTCTAACGGCTTTTTTTTTTATAAAGATGGTGAAATAATAATTGTTTTGCTAATCTTTTTTTTTTTTTTAGTACGGTCATAGAGGCAATTGCCCCAATGTTTATATGACTCCTGGCGGCAATGCCTTTAGTCAATCGGAAGGGGCACTTGCCCTAGGTACTTACTGCAGGAGCCAATCTCGTTGTTGATTCCATCAGAGATCCCTCCATTCTCCTCGTTGTCCTTTCAACGTCCATGAAGTCTCAAGCTGGCCCCTTCATCACCAAAGCTATTGTGCATTTGCCCTATTTATAGGATTAAAAAAACAATCGATTTCATTCTTCCTGTGAATTGGGCACAGAGTTTAGGCTTGAGGGAGTATTCTCAGCATAAAATATACTCATCATATAAGAACTGGCTGGTCACTTTTAGCTCCTATCCTCCAAATCAAAATGTTCATCATGAGAAAAATTATGTGCATCGTTGATCAATCTGCAATTTATTGAACCATTTTGGGATTACAAATATCATTAAGTTTCATATAATAAATTAAGATGAAAAATAATTGATTCACATTCTCCTAAATGAAAGAGAATTTACTTGTTCATTTGTCGAAAACTGTAAGATTTGCAAATGAGAAATTTACGTGTGTATTGCTGGATGAATCGGCCATTTAATGAACACACTTTGGGATTAAATATCATTGAGTTTTAATATCAATAAATTGAGATAAAAAATAATATAATTCACGTTCTCCTAAATGAATAGATGATTTACATATTCATTTGGTCGAAAACTAAGGCAGATTTGAATGATAAATTATTTTTTTTTTGAAAACAAGCTTTAATACAAAGAGAAAAATGTAAATAAAATAACTTGTCCCACATCCGAGAAAAGTAAACAATATATATTGAAGTTTTTACTATAAATACCCCTCGTCAGCCCGGAATGGGTCCAATGTTCCTCGTGTTCTGGGTTTCGCAACGCTAACAATGTATTGAGGCGAACAGGATGATGACGATATGGGAGGGAAGCGGCGGAGATTTGTC
>VIGQ01002160.1:15000-17500 GCA_009663005.1 Actinidia chinensis | reverse complement strand
AGACGAGACCCAATGACTGGAGATACCATGCGAACATAATGGCATGATGTTCAAGGATGGTTTTTGTTAATAAAACTGTATCCACGAAATCAATCAGCACTCAAAACATACAACCAACTTTCGCTGAGGCTAGAGAAATTTCGGCAACTGAATGAAAAGGGTGATAGGAATATAGCTGGTCCGTCACTTTTGTTTCAAACAGAAAGAAAGGTCATTTAATGAAAGGAGATCAAGTTCTTGTTGTCAAAGGGGATCTCAAAAATTTGAAGGGAGGGGTTTGAGAAAGTTGAGGGACATGTCCATATCAGACCAAATGCGAGGGTCTCCCTGTACGATATCAATTGGAATTGTGCTTTTATGTTTATTTAAGTATCATTGCAATTAGTTCCATGGAGCTCATGTGACCAACTTACTTTTTTGTCAAGAAAACTCTTGCTTGTAAATGAAAAGGAGCTTTGGCAAGGTACTTCGAGCCCGGGAATCATGTGAAGGTTGTCTCGTGCATCAGAAGGTGCCGCTGGTATGGGTTACAAAGGTTGCAGGGCACTTAGTATCATCTTTGTCTGTACGACTAAGGAACTGTAGCTTTGTTATTTGAAATACAAAATATTTGATATTCTTTAATGGAAAAGTGATGCGAATGTTGTTGTTTTCAATACTAGTGTTTGCCGATAATGTTGTGAGATCTCTGAGGTAATAACTGGTGTACCATATTGGGGACTTGAGCTGCCGTCTTGTGATGCTGGAGTGATCTTCTATGTTGTTGCATTTCTTTTTTCTTCCTGTTGGCTTAAGTTGTTTGCTGATCTTGATTTTTGTGCATAATAATGAAGCTTTTGGGTTAATCATACGTGTAGAAACTGAGCTTTCCAGTGAAATATTTTGTTTGAATGACTTCGCAAAGATTTTTATGACTTTCCTCTTCTAAGAATCTAAAGAACTTCTGAGTTTTGCATGTTCTGAAGGAGTCCCCGGAGAGACCTGAAGTTGCCACTTACAGACTGCGAGAGATCAAATCAAGCTTAGAGAAAGACTTTTGCTCACGATCGGTGCAAAAAACAGAGTATCGGTGAAAGATGTTTGTTAGAATTCGTGAATGCCCATGGCAGTAAGACACCACCGCTTACCGTAACTTATTCTGATTATCTTGTAAATTAATTTTGATTAGACAGATTGTCCACTGTTCTATCAAATTCAGTGAAACAGGTCCAGTTGACATCTTTTTGAGGAATTCTGTTCATTTTACGAATCGTCATCATCGTGGGCAGCGGGCTCATATGCTCTAAATCCCCAGTCGTGCATAGTAGTTGTGGATTTCCTTTGTGTGAACAGCGATAGAAATGTACACATTATTTATGGATTTTTTTCCGGTTAGGGGGGGTTTTCCATTTTGTTTCGGAGTGTTGCTTCATATTAATCTCTTTACATTTTCCTTCAACAGGGTGGCTCATTGGCTCAAGTTACTCTCATCTTCGGGTCTCCAGCGCGTGTCTCATTCCTCCTGGGAATTTCCTCAGTCTCAAGGATGTAAAAACTCTTCGAGGCGAACACTTGTCCTCGTGCCATCAGTCGCTGCTGGGAAAGGTGGGAAAACAAGATTTTTTCATGAACACTACAAAGATGCGGATTGTGATTGCAGACACCAGATTCACAAGAACATAATGAAGTCGATGTGTCCTCGTGCCATCCAAAATATAGGACAGAATAAGGTTGCTGCAAAGATAAACAAGTGTATAATGGCTGTAAAAATATATTCTCATTCACTCTTTTAGTCCCTTTTAAATAGCCTCCTCAATCTTTCATAATCTCAGGAAATATAAGCAATAGGATCTAAACTGCAATCTTTTTGTGGATATCAATTTTTGCGTTCCAACGACCAAACTCGAGCAAACAATTATAGACCCCAAAAGGATTACCCGTCTGCTCATCTCAATTACCGTCAAAGAATTTTAGAGCTGTGTAGTTGTATCACGCTGTATTCCAAACCCTAGCTCAATAAGCCTGGTGACTTTGCTTCAAATTCCGCCTCCTTGTGCACAAATAACCCTCCATTTAAGACGTGACTCTCATAAATCATAAAAATCCAACAAACGTGCCCTTACTTCATGGAAGGATGCCGCTATACAAACAAAAAGTTTATGCAAAAATGGTCCAGGACACGCAGAAACAGTTGCGGTTAGCCATATCCTATTTAGGCTGTGTTATGATCAAGTATTTGCAGAGCAGTGCTCCGTGGTGGAGGTGGAGGGAGGCAGAGGGAAAGGAAAGGGAGGCAAAAACTGGAAGAAAAGAAAGGAAGGTGGGTGTGTTTGGAGAGGGAGGGAGAGGGAGGTGAGAGCCATCTTTTGGTTGAGACTCGATAGTGATGTATTATGACAACTATGCTTGCCGTTCAGGATGGTATAGTAATATGATCAAAAATAACATGGTCAGCTTAGCATTATTGCTGGTTTTGTGGTGAGATTCTTGCAATGAACTGAGTTTTTTTCTTGTGGTGTGT
>VIGQ01002160.1:7500-10000 GCA_009663005.1 Actinidia chinensis | reverse complement strand
ATAACGCTGATTCAAGATCCGTCCTTCTTCATTGACCAGAGTGAGAAGCTCGGAGAAGATGAAGATGCACACAGTTGAGAATGAGATTACTAAATCTCAAATACCTTGTACTCGAAGATACATGTCAAGGTACTCGCCAATTAAAATTATCTCCAATATAGCTTCAGAGTTCTAGGAGCTAATGTCCCTGTTGCAAGCAGAAAGGAAACTATGAAAAAAAAAACTGATCGAAATTTCAACTTCCTTAGTTTTTTTTTTAGTTTACACAAATACAGGGAAGCAGTGAAATGTTGTTACGAACGGGCTAATTTTGCATTTCCTTTTTGTAGAATCACGGGAAAATGGTGTAAAACCATAGGGACTGCCTCTGAACTTGAGAATTCAAAAAACATATCACCATGATATGGAATAAACATAAAATAGGAAAGCTTTGCAGTTGAACCTAGTAGAATTGAACAATTCGTGCTTTAAACCACTTTTATTTCCTCACTGACAACAAACTGGTAATCATCAGCAGAAAAGTAACTGACAATTTGCCCACAAAGAGTTAGTTATTCTTTTAAAGAGTTAAACAATCACTTTGAAAACTAAATCAAATTATCAACACTAGTTCCAAAATTGGGGGTGGCAAACCATTAATAGATGACATCACTCGTGTTGTTAGAGGCGAGAGCGCACCGAGGCGCAAAAGTCTGTGAGCTCATGAGCGAGGCGAGGCGCCCACCATTATGGATATAAAAAAATATAATTAAGACACCTAATTCCAGTGTTATTACAGGTGAGAGGCACAAAGACGGTAAAAAAAAATAGAAACATAGAAAAGTTACTGTGCAATACTCTTATGTGAGAGAATAAACGAGAGAGAAAAGAGAGAATAGAAGAGAGACTGAGAGAAAGAGAGAGAGAGAGAATAACGATGCCTTAACTTTGTCGACGTAACGACGCCAGATCAACGGCCACACTACAGATCTGAGTTTCGATGACGAAGATTACGAATCGCACGAGACGTGAGAGGCGCATGAGGCGAGCCCTCATTGAAGTGGTTGTGCCTCACTCACATCGAGGCGCCGTGTGCGAGAATCATGCGCACGCCTTGAGGAACGCGCCTCAACATCACTTCCAATTTTTTTTTTTCATTATTGTGTTGTCACTGTCAAAAAACGAAGAAAAAAAAACAGTTTGAGTCTATACTGAAGAGAAGTGACGAAGTTTTTGTTTGATGCCCCCCAATTCTCATCAACTGAGTATCATGAAAGAGTTCATATAGAGCAACAGATAGCAAGAAGGTAACACGGAATTGGTGTTACATCCAATAAAGATTAGCACGACGCACTTCCATCTAATAATCATAACCGCCCCACTAACCATGATCACTAACTTGCGCAGCTGGTGCCACAAGGAGCTTAGTTCCTATTTACAAGTTCAGAGTGTTGTCCCTCATCATACAGTCAAATAAATTCGACCTCACGTTACATATAAACTGAAAGGACTAATTAAATCCGCCAGGAAAGCTCCCTATGGTTATATGCACGCACTTGATGTTTGCTCAGAGAGATCACAGTATAACACTGGAAATTTCTTCAATGCTGAAGTTTAATGCAGAAAATATACATGACATATAAACATATATACCTATATATTTTGCAATTTACTTCAATTCTGAGTTCAACAAAGCGGAGATGGGAAACTATTTGAAATTCAATAACCTAGCGGGTTGATGAAGCGAAAGTGCGAAGACGACTTCATTTTGATTGAATGAGAGCTGGAGGACTTAGGCGACTGCCATTCAAAATGGACGAAACAAAGAAGGGGGATGCGTGTCGACACAGAAACCAAGTTTGAAGCAATGGGGAGTAGATGAACCCTTGGATTCCACATGGGATGTTAAAACTGGAGGTTTAGAGTATGTGCTATGCCTAAAAATCTGCAAAACTACGCCATTTTGGCACCATTTTGGAAAGCCATGCTCTTTAAACTGTGTCATCAGGGGGGAAAAAAATCGAAGGTGCACCACACTTGTTGTCAGTGATTGTGGACAGAAGAATGGAAATCGTTCGATAGAATTGAGGAAATTCTAAAAAAAAAAAAAATATGCAAAACCCAATTATTTTAGTTGTGCCCTAATTTCACCTAAGGGATGCTAGTTCGTGCAATTTTTCTCTACTTTTTTCCAAAATCCTTCCAACAATACCACAATTTGGCTCCTAATCATCCCCCAAACGCCCACTACCAGATTTCCAAAACACTATATTTCAACTACCACAGTCATCACTTCAAAAAAAAAAACGTCCACTTCAAAATAATATTTTTAACTGCATATGCAATAAACATATAACATAAATATATGTGCACAATTATACAAAATCTGTGTAGCAAACCTGAAGAAGCGTGGCGGGCGGGGCGGACGGTGGCCCTGCGACCTGAGGAGAATGAACGGAAGAAGACCGACGGGGCTCTGGCTGAGCGGTGGAGAGCGACGTCTCTATTGCCCTTACCCTGT
>VIGQ01001251.1:22500-30000 GCA_009663005.1 Actinidia chinensis | reverse complement strand
TGTACACACATCAATAGGACTATTAGCGCCAAAATTTTAATAGGTTTGTCTGAATTTATGGGAACGATATAGTTCTAACTCCTTGCACGAGTATACTTTGTGGTATTTTTGTATTAAATAGGATTGTGTGAGATGTGAGATAATTATTTTATATTGGAATAATAAAAAATAATTAATACCTCTTGTTTATTATGAGTGCGTCTTACTCGTAATCAGGATATAATAAATAGACACGTGCATTTAATATTTATTGTTTTGATTCACAAAAGAGTGAGATTTTTGGGGTCACGAAACTCAATGCGTGGATAGTAACATTACATGTATGATGAAGTATTAATTATTGATGGGAATCATTGTCCGAGATAGGAATTAGAGTCCTATTTGTGTAGTAAGCCTAATCATATTTATCCTTTGGTCCTACTATAGCCTTTATATACACGTACTTTATTAGCATCCAGGGTTGTGACATATTCTGGTTAGATTAGAAGTCCTTGTTTGTGTAAGAAAACTAATTATATTTGTCCTTTGGTCCTTACTGTAGCCTTTATACACATGCACTCTATTAGCAGATAGGGTTACGATATATTCTGGTTAGATTAGGAGTCCTTATTTGTTGAGGAAGCCTAATCATGATTATCGTTTGGTCCCTATTGTTACCTTTATATACATGCACTTTATTAGAAACTAGGGTTACGATATATTCTGGTTGGATTATGAGTCCTTATTTGTGTAGGAAGCTTTATTATACTTATCCTTTGGTCCCTACTATAGCTTTTATATACATGCACTCTATTAGCAGCTAGAGTTACGATATATTTTGAGATTCATATTTTGATGAAAGAAAAATATTCGAAGAACCCTAATAGCCGCGAATCCACTATCTCTGGAGTAAGACGTGTGTGAGAAATACAACAAAAGATTGGAGGTTGTGATCAAGCGACTGAAACTTGTTGTTGTTCGGAATCAACGAGGGTATGATTCTAATTATGTAGATTAGTCTCTGCTAGATCAGAAAAGAATTTTTAGTATTATGCAAATGCGCTACAGCCTGCTTGTGGAAAATTTCACAGTTCCAAACATAAAGTACCTGGCAATGAACATTTGACATGTCGGTTAATGAAATCTTTGTATGGCTTGAAGCAGTCTCCTCGACAATGGTATAAGTGATTTGATCAATTCATTGTAGAGCAAAAATACACAACAACTCAATTTACTCACTGTGTGTATTTCCTCAAACTCCATGACGGTTCCTGATAGATTTGCTCTTATATGTGGATGATATGATAGTCGCATCTAAAAGTAAGGTGGAGATTGACCGATTGAAACTTAACTCAATCAAGAATTTGAAATGAAGGATCTTGACGAAGCCAAAAAAATTTTGGGTATGGAGATTAAGCGAGACAGAGTGAAAGGTACAATTTAGTTGACTCAGTCTTAGTATTTGGAAAATGTTCTACAAAGATTTGGAATGGATAGTTCAGCTAAATCTATTAGTACATCATTATTGGCATATCACTTCAGATTAAGTGCTTTAATATATTTTCTCGCACAGATGATGAGTGAAAAGCATATGGCGAATGATCCTTATGCTAATGTTATTGGTGCTCTAATGTATGCCATGGTATGTACAAGATTGGATATTTCACATGTTGTTAGTATGGTCACTAGGTATATGCATGACTTGGAAAGTTTACTAGAAGGCTATGAAATGGATTTTGCAATATATTTATAGTACATTTGATATTGGTTTGAAATTTTAGAGGGAGGACAAGCCGGGTCAGTACTCAATTAGTTATGTTAATTCCGATTATGCTAGTGATCTTTACAAATGATGATGACGACTGTATATATTTTTACTAAAGCTAGTGGACCGATTAGTTGGCGTTCTACTTTTCAGTGTACAGTTATTTTGTCCACAACTGAAGCAGAGTACATGGTAGTGACATAAGCTTTTAAGGAAATGATCTGGTTATATGGTTTGTTCAATAATTTAAAAAATTTTCAAGAGTATATTAGAGTTTTCTGTGACAGTCAAAGCGCAATCTATTTAGCAAAGAATTTTGTTCATCATGCTCGTACCAAGTACATTGATGTCCGATTTTATTTTGTTCGAGAAATTCGGAATGAAAAAGATATATTACTTAAGAAGATCAGTAGTGTAGACAACCCTTCTGATATAATGACAAAAGTTATTTTTGGAGTCAAGTTTCAACACTGTTTGGACTTAATTAATATCTTCCCGCAGCTTGGCGCCTAAAGATGTATTGGTGGCAGCGTTACTCTGTTTCAGAGAAGTTTTGCCAAGGTAGAGATTGTTGGAGTTGGGTTCAAACTCCTCTTTGGATTTGTTAAAAATCCTTTTTGAATTTGGATTCCAAGTCGTAATTGGATTTGAATTTAAACACTCAGCCTATAAAAGGATTGAAAATCCCAGATATATGATTATGAGATCAAAATCATTGAATATAAAATCTATCTTGTTTTCTTCTCTCTTAAACTCTAAGTTTCTGGTTGATAGTGGAAAGTTGAGAGTTGTATATGTTGCTCCATAATAGTGAAACGCCGTCATTCGAGTTGTTTATGTTTCAACTTTGTCGAACCTCATAAATTATTGTATTTGTGTATGTGTGATTCTATGCATGTGCGTGATGGTGTGAATTGATTTTGGATACAATAATAACAACTTTTAAATGATAACGTTCACTTGGAAAGACTCGCTCAAACTTATTCTTTCTGTTGAATTTCATACAGAATAACTTAAAGCTAAAGCTCTTGTTCTTGACTAATAAAATTCAGCAAAAGAAATAAGTTTGAGTGAATTTCATGCAGAATAACTTAAAGTTCTTGTTCTTGACTAATGATGGCCTTCGAATCTACCATGACGAACTCAAGAAACCTGCCAACGATTTTCATAATTCCAACATCTTTAGTCTTGTACTTATTTTCTAAAGATTCCCATAAGTCCTTAGCAGTCGGATACAATTACACATTATACAATTTGTTGTCCAAACCGTTGAGGACATAGTTCATGAATAGCAAATCTGTTTGCTTTCATCCATCCACTGCAACAACTGGTATTTATAGGTGCAGAGGGAATTGTTCGGAATAGGCGAAGTGGTGCCAGGACCAGATGTGAATAGTCAATGATCTGGTCAACACGAAGGGTGCAACCCAAGCAGAAAGGTGTGACCCAATAATGGTCAACCCGTGAACAGGTGCGACGTAATGGTCCGCATCGAATAGTTTCTAGAAGGAATAAAAATTTAAAAAACAATAATAATAAATAATAAATTATTTAAATAAATTCTATCCAAAAAGAATATATAAGCCTTGTGATTTGGGTGTAGCGTACCCAGAACCTGGCCAATTTAACTACTTCAAGCAAATAATTATTAAGCTAATTTACATTCCTTCATGTTATTTTTTTGGCAAATCTTTACATAGATCTATACACTGTATGTAATAGAATATGTATTACAATGCGTTAACCAAAATTAAATATGGGACCCATGTTCTTTATTGCTCTAAAGTTAGCTAAAACCATAAATTTTCTAATAGATTGTGGAAAGCACCTGTTGGTATTCTGAAGCATCTGAATTTGTTGGCGCAGCTTCTCCGATTCTTGTTGATAAAACTACAATCATCAAAATAGCAGAATCAACCTTGGAGGATATTTGTTCATTTGTTTGAATACTGCTTTAGACACAACACTGCAATATACTAAATAATTTCTTCTCTACTAATTTTACAAGCAATAATTGCCAAATTTTGTTGGACTACAGCATGTGATCCATGTCATGTATGCTCCAAAGTGGCAATTATAAGCTCTGACTTACACCAAGCGCGAGAGTTGACGTGGCGCTCTTTCTAAATTGGAGACCGAGGGTTTATTTCTTCTCAGCTCGAGATGTTGCGGGGCAGATCAAACTCGACCCCATTTTAAACATACAATCGACCATAGATAGAATGTTATACCATCCACTTTGCCATATTGTACAATGGTTTAGCAAAATACTTTGAACATGTGAGCATTCCTTAGCCTTTTCTTCTTTGGGCTATTTCTTCTTTGGGATCAAGTATAAGTATTACTTTGACAACTAAAGTATCCCTATAATTTTCCTTTACTTTGATTTTGATCCTTTTATTTTGAAATCCCAATATTTTAACCAATATTTTGAATTTTTTGCCATCAAATGAGCTGAAAATCCATCCAAAGACCTAGTTTCTGTTATAAATTAGAGTGATTGGGTAAGAAAATCAAAACATAGGGATAAAAATGAGATTTTAAAATGAAAATGATTTCTTTTCTTGCCTCTATTTTGTCTTTATTTAGAGTGCAGAAATAAAAAAATGGAGTCCAAAATCAAAATTGGAGTGTAGAAATCATTTTCATTTTAAATAATATGACCAAAATAATGTAAGGAAAACTTAAGGACCATTCTTCAATTTACCCAATAATAATTTATAATATCCAATTTTGGTCCCTATATTTCAAATTAGCTGATATTACCCTATAATTTGATTTTTATCACCAAATCATCCAATTAGTGCTGGGATGTTATGTTTTTGGATGTATTTTTATATTTTTGCGACATGTACATCATTTAAAAGATAAATTTTGTATTTTTCCTTATTTTTACTGTAAATCTCCCAAACTTTCTCCATTGTAATTTGTCCCACTTCACTGTAAAATATTTGCCATTAAATTGAGGGTTACATATTGGTACTCATAACTGAAAATTCTAATTTCAAAAATCTAATCTCTTTAATCATTGGACTGATTTGATTACAAAAAAAAATCAAACAAAAATGTTAAAGTTAAAATCTTTAGAGAATTTAAAAATATAGTTGACCAAATTGGCAAATTGAAAAAACTTCTGCAAGTGACCAGTTCCCTAATTACTAATACGGAGTCCCTGAATGAGAAATGCTTACTCGGGTATTGATCCTCTCCGGAGTTGGGGGCATGCCTTTGAGCTTATCTCCATTTGCCCTCTTTGTTATCCTCTCAATTGTTGATTTTATTCGTGCCATTCAGAAGAAAAAAAATCCTTTAACGTGGTTTTTTTATATGAACCATATAGATTTGGTACAATAAAGGGAAAGGGGTTTCTCTTCTCTCCTGCCTCTGTCCCTCTTTTTAATCTAGCTTTCTCTTTTCTGCCAACTCAAATAATAGAAGAGCTTTTGTACTATGAACATTCCCGTTTCCTCTGGAACAGTATTGTGAGATATGTTTTTCCTGGTTTAATACCCGTAGATGCGATTCAAAGACGTGTACGTGAATCATCCTTGATTTGGTTTCGATCCGATTAACTGCGAAGATAACTTTTTTCAAAAAATCCGATTAGTGGCCGCTTTGCCCTGACCTTTGGGCGATGGGTCGATCAAGTAGCTATTCACCAGAGAAAACAATGTCAAGAAACTTGTTGCAATTTGAAAGTTTTAGGTGCTGTGAAGGGGTTATGGGTTTGAAGTAATATGCTTGACCGAAAAGGGAGTTATTATTTTTTAAGTTTTCCTTGTTTGGGGGATTGTTTAGTTTTTTTTCGGTCTAAGATGGGCATATGAATGTAAGATATCAAGAGCGTAACCATTCTATCTGGGACGTTATTTTCCCCCTCGCAATTACTGCCATAAATACCTAGTCATGTTTGCTTTTATTATGTATTACAGATGTCAAAAATATTTTTTTTTTTTTTCGAAAATCCCCTTTCCCTTGTTTTTAGTAAATACTAACTGGTAATCGTGGTTTTTCGTCATTACAAAAGCTCTAGAACAATATGAAGAAAAAAGCAAAAAACTAAATTTTGTTTTGCACACAACGCCCATCCGCATGAAAAAAAAACTCATCACCGCGTATAAAGATGGAAAGTGGTTAAGGCACTAGAAACACCATCAAGTATTTGCTTTCTTTTCTTCTTTCTCTAAGATTATTTTATGCGTACCTAATTGTGAAGAGGCTCTTTCACAACTGAAGAGTTTCAATATTGCTCATTTACAACATATATAAACAACTGATACACAACCCAAGCTTTGTCGATATAAATTGTTGTGGTAACTCTTAATTCGTTTGTTCCTTTTTCTTTTTCTTTTGTGTCGAATCTTTCTGAAGAAAACAATAGAACCAATACAACCTTAATAGTCTCAACTAACATTACTTAAATTTGATATCCAAATTGCCTGACCTTCAAAACACAGGTTTTTTCAGGTTTCTTTTTACTTGACATGGATTCAGATTGTAGTACCAGATGACTCTTTTTAAAAAAGCAAGTTTATTAATGACACTAAAACAAAAAAACAAAATCTTGGGGTGTTTCTTTCTTTTATTCTTTTGTGTTTTGATTCAAGGTTGTCCACATTTACTTTATAGAAGATTTTCAATTATTTTTAAAAAAAAATATTTCAGTGTCGAACCATAATCACAAAAAACGAATTTTTACGGAGTTCCATAATTGTATTTCAACTTAAAGGTGGTTATATAAAGAATTACAGTAACATTGGTTTGGGAAATGTTTTATGCATGAATTCATCCTGGCCCCATGTCTACCTTCTTCAATAAAAATGGGAAAAATTTTTGGTGGTTTAGTAACCGACAACCTATATATAAATTTTAATACAATAACCTTTTAAAGTATAAGTATAAGATGATCCGTGTTTTGGGGAGAAGCACTCTATCACTAGATAGGGTAGTTAAAAAAAATAGAATTAAAAAATTAAAGCATACGCTGAGGTCTTAACTGTTTGTCTCAATAATAGAGGTTATAGAAAGGTTTACTTATTCTTAGGTTGTTATCTGGATCAAAATTTGGAAGGAAAAGAAAAAAAAATGAAAATAAAAATAAAAGATGAACCATGGGCATCCTGAATCATTGGATTATAATATAAATAATTTTTTTTTTTATTTTAATATCTTTTTAAAACCCACCAAAGTTATTGATACAAATACAATCTTAAGAGATGTAGGTTTTCGCACAAATACCTATTCTCGACCGGATAAAGAAGCTCTCAACCATCTATTTGCCATGTCCATCCCTGATTTTTTTGTTTTTTATTAATTAGTTGTGAAAATCAGACTCTTCTCAATAACCAATTAAGATCTAGTGTTTTTTTTGCATGTCAACCGACCCAAGGATATCATCCATCAAGCATGAACCCCCATTTAAAAGATAAAAACGAACTTACTTGGTTGTTAGCATACTCATAAGACGCGTCCACGACTGGGAGAAGACGATGAGGGCAAACTTCACGCATCGCATAGGACCTGAACCAATTCATCAGCTTTTCTTCAGCATCAATTCCTCCTGGCGCTTTGCAGAAATGTCACTTGCCGGTTGTATGTTCTCGATCCTCTTTATCCTCATCTTTTCCTCGCCCCCATTTTAATTAAGATCTGCACGCCCTTATTAGCGTTTAATTCCCATGAAGTACTTTAAAAACCATTTTTGTCCTCACCCCAGAGAAAAGACACTTTTAAATCTTAAGTATCTAGTTGTTTCA
>VIGQ01000380.1:52500-55606 GCA_009663005.1 Actinidia chinensis | reverse complement strand
GTTGAACATTCCAGCCCAAAATAATATAGTTATCTGAACCCACTCACAAACTTGGATCAGATTCAGAGGTTTTGGTTCCTTTCCGAATCTAAAGGGTCTTTGCTTCCACAAGGAAAGCTGATGAAACGAACGAGACCAAGCATGAAAGTTCTTTCCATTCAACAACACGCTTGTAACCATTGAGCCGGTTGAGAATTAAGAAGAGGAAAGAAACTGGGCTCGGGAAAACTGGAACCGTTATGGGCTGGGGCAACTCCTGAGAAGAGTCAGCCTTCACTGTAACCACTCGAAGATCAATGAAAAACTAATCAGACATTTTTTTTAAAATAATCAGGGGGGACGGATCTGTTGCACAGCGGGTCTGCAGGAGATGGCAGGACCTTTGCTGGTGCTTTTTCTAATCAAAAGTAAAGTAAATAAAGGTTGCTTGATGTGGGCTGGCTCCGAGGGTAGGTCAGTGTAAGTAGTAGGTCAGGTTGCTTTGAAGGGTGCATGGAAATGGTGCAGCAGTAGCAAAGTAGCCAGGAGGTTGAAATTGAAAATGTGCAGCAGCAGCAGGGTGTAGGGGCTAGCTGGGTTGCAGGTGCTGGCTGATGGTGCGTGCTGGGTGCAGGTGCTGGGAAGGGTGAGTGGATGATGAATGGTCAGGTGCTTTGCTGATGGCTGATGGTTTGAGGTTGCTGGGTTGGCAGGTGCTGGCTGGGTTGCAGGTGCAGTGATGGCCTGCACGTGCGGCCCAAGAGGAAGCAGGGGCTGAGAGGCTATGTTTGATGGATGCGAGGTTGATGGCTGTGGCTGCAAGGCTAGGAGGATGATGGTGGCTGTAATGGAGGCTGATTGGTTGGCTGTTGGGTGCTGAGAGCTGAACTGTTGGTTGGCTTTGTGATGCTGAAGGCTGTGGCTTGTTGGGATTGCACTCGCAGAGATGAAGAAGGGTCTTGGGCTGCACAGAGGCAGCAGGAGGCTAGGGTTGAAGCTTGGGTTTGGGCTGCTGTTAAGCCAGTGTGGGGGCTAGGGTTTGGAGAGCTTGATTACCAAATAGAAAGAGAGAATAATGTTATTCCAAAGCTATGCCAATAACCAATAATAAAGTCCTATTTATAGGCAAACATTAGAAACCCTTAAATAGAGACAAAAAGGACTATTTTACCCTCACACATTAAATAAACTACTTTTATTTCCACATTTGGTTAATTTTTAAAGCAGAGGAGGTAGCTTTTAATATTTTCAATTCCAATTTAGATTGATGGAGGACATCTCCAATCCTTCAATGTTATATCCTTCATAAAATTAAATGTGATGAAAAAAGGTTTTAAATTAAAGGTTCATAACAAAGTTATTGTAAATCAAGGGAAAAAAAGAAAACAATTTTTTTTCAATCAAAAAATCAGGATGGACCCGAACCCTCCCCCAACTTTACAATGATCACGTCTGATGTAATTTAAAAATTTGAAGGATTGAAAGGATCTTTTTCTCCCCCCCCCCCCCCCCCCAAACTAGAGAAAAGAGGTTTCTGGGTTTTGTTTGGAAAATTTCAAAAAGATTTATCTAATAAAGGTAAGCATTGGATGTGTTGGTTGACGCTTTTAACCAGAATCATCTGATTTGGGTAAGAACAAGTATGGGTTGGAGATGGCATTAGATTGATCTCTCTCATCTCCTTGTTTGTTTTTGGTCCACAATTTTTTTAGGCCTCTGTGCTGCAGTTATTGTTTGGGCCTTTCTTTAAGGAAGGGCAGCTCCTCCTTAGAGTTAAATTCATAGACATTGGTATTTTCGAATGTTTTAGGACTCATATTCAAATATTGATCACTTCAATCTGGCCAGCTTGATGAGATGCATCAGGTATTTATACAAACAAATCTGTGTAGTACAGTATTTCCAGACAGTCAAAAATAGACGGGTCAAGACCTCCTCACTTCCAAAAGACACAAGACTACTCAAAGACCTATAAAATTTGTCATCTCAAAAGACTTAAATGACTGCTCCAGAAATTTTGAAGGATATCATGTTTACTGCAAACCAGATTACTGCAAACCAGATCACTGCTTTTATCAATGGGTAAGCCCTTGCGGTTCTAGCCAGTTGGGTGAACCACAACGTTTAGAGCGATTGATGGTTTTTTACTAATTACTAAAATACTCTGGTTTGACAGAGACAGCGATTTTGGGTTATCCAAACCCAAATCAAGACCACGGGCCAACCGGTTGAACTTTAAAACATTGGGTTTAGGGACTACTATTTTTCATTAATTACCCATTGTTTTCAACCAAAGATCGACTGGAAGCCAACGAAATCAACCAAGAGTATGAAGATAAACTGAATTACTGAAATATATGTTTGTTCCTAACCATTTTTTAACTATGGGGCAATCACTACGTTCTTTATTGCTTGTAGGAATTTCTACATTTTTCAGTTCATAGAAGCATCTTCTGATTTGAAATATTGCCTCAAAGGTTCCCAATGCTATAATGAAGTGGAATAAGTATCCTCTCCATCTTTTTCACGTCTGGAGGCCACAGATTTGCAATCTTGCTGTCGTTGGCACTGCTGCGACGCCTGCTATGAGGACATTTTGACAGGAAAAAGTTCGCCACTTACACTCTAAGCCTCTTATCCGTTATGTGAGAGAGAAGCTAAAAGTCAACATAAGAAGTTTGAGAAGCTTAAAGTGGCAGTATGCAAATACTGGAAAAGAGGAAAAAGAAGCAAGTGCGGAGACATATGGATGGAATTTTATGAACTGTTTCAGAAAGGAGCAATGTACTAGAGTTGTGCAGTTCAAAAATCTCTTCACGTCAAGTATACATATTAGAAAATCCTGTTGCAAAATATCTTGATTATGTTGTTGAGGTTGCCTTTACAAAATGTTTACATCAGTCTGGGGACTTCCCCCCTTATCTACAGGAACTTCAAGCACTTCCACCATGTTCAACCTATATTCTTTTTGGATAAGTAACTATATTGTGTGAACAAAAAAGCATCAAAGGCGGTTGTGTCATGAAATAAAGGCCCATTATGATAACCTATATACAAAAAACAGGACGATGCCTTATACCGCCAGAGACGAAAAGGGACTTGTGATTAAAAGATGAAGAGAATCTAC
>VIGQ01000380.1:35000-40000 GCA_009663005.1 Actinidia chinensis | reverse complement strand
CCCATTTCGTCCGTCATTGTTTTTTCTTTTTTATAGCGTCTTCTAGAGAGAGCAGGAACGATTCATAGCTTTGCACCTCTGCACCATTTTCGGCGGATTTTGTGGTTCTACTATTACGCGTCGGAGGAGCGTCCTCATCGTACGGTAAGTTGCTAATTCATGTACCTCTTTCGTACATTTGCTTAGAACGCCAATTCAAATCTCCACGTATTCCGTCGTCTACAAATCATCGAATAAGGGCCGGGTTCGGACCCGACTGGCGTAATTATGGTTACCTGGATTCAACCTCGGCCCTTGGGAACGCTTTAAGCCCCTTTGACCATCTACCCTCCACTTTCAGACATGGCGTTGAATCGGGCTTCACAATGCTTGTTCGCGATAGCGAGGCCTTATCTCAATTCCGTGTCCGACCATAGGATTCCTGACGATGTAGTAATAGAGCGCCCGAGTCCAACGATGACGCGGATTGGATGGAGGAGAAAGGTAAGCGGATTCCCATTAAGACTTGGTTCATTTCCAAGCCGGGCTTCGATTTCCCCTCAGTAAACTCTTAAGATCCGTTCTTTTCTATCTGGCGGGCTCACCTTTATGCAAGTCTCTGTGAACTTTTCCGAACCGTTCGGGCGGTCCGAAGGGGGGAAACTTTGATGGCAAAGAGAAGGATTGAGTTTTACTGCGGATGATCTGTTTGCAATGTGTATTGCGTGGTCAATCCTGGAAAAACTTGAGACCCAACATACTTCGAAGGCAATACTACCTTCCCTTAGGAACAAATCAGCCTCAAACGAGGTTATTTACGATTCTCCGGACAGGATCAGTACTTGAACGACTCATTTTGGGTCTCGGGTCAATAGGAGTTTCCCTGTCAATGCACCTGACCCCTTCTCGGTTCCTGGCATGGGGTTACGTCCCCTGTAGGTGAGAATCAGCGTGCTTCCACTTACTGTACATTTTGTCAACTCGATCATGCTGTATAAACGGATATTGACTGTTTTGTCGGTTTGTTGCCTTTTGCAGAATGTCAATAGACGCTTTTTGAGGAGGAGCGATTGGTGTTCGGCCGCAATCAGTGTTAGTGAACAATTGTGGGCGCTCCCGCAAAGTCTCTGATTTACCTAGGCTACATCACCATTGTACTCGTTACACATTAACACCTTCCTCTCCGAGCCGCTCATCAGGGCATCCCGTTCTTCCGTCCTCTCCAGATCCGCGGACTAAGTTTCTAGGCCAGGAGCTCGCTATCTGACGAGTAGTGATTTATTTAAAGGTACCTCAGCCGACTTCGAAGTCTGTTAGAAGAGGCCGAAGGTGAAATTTCTGGCCTAGTGAATCGAGCGTCTTCCAGCGGGAACATCGATTTGGGCGATGAGGCCCTTACGAAGAGGCCGAGGTCAAAGACGGGGAAGAAGTTTTAATCAATCCCTACTGCAGCTCCTTTGGTTCCGGCTCCCTTTAGTCCCTGGTCCCGAACCTATAATCCTCCCGAGCTCTATTCTGACGTCACCATCCATCGACCGAGGGAGATTGTTGAGCACGTCCTACTCTCAAAAACCAACGACATGTTCCATCTGCTGGGTTCTCAGTTGAACTGGCAGATCATTGGCCCCTAAGGTAAAGATTCTGGGGAAAAGCACCCTAACAATTGAGTCCCCCACACTCCCCGAGGCCCCCGCTCGTTCCACAACACCACTCCGTCCGAAAATCAATCCAATTGCTCCGTCCTTGATGGGTGGTAAACGGACAGGGAACTTTTTTGGGACAAGCTCGGTTGATGTTGGTGAAATCGCAACATACCAACCGACCCAGCCATTTGCCCGTTTTCTTTTTACCACCACGGGATTCGACACCAACTGGGGTAAGGCAACTTCGACTAATTGCATACCTCCTGAGCTTCCTCCACTTCTTCAATCACATCCATCCACATGCTCGGAGCCGACCTCCTTCCCCTTTTGTTTGACCGGCGAAATCCGTTGAAACGTTCACTCGTTCCGATCAATTTGGGGTCGATTCCCTGGCATTTCGTAGGGGTCCAAGGCAAAGGCTTCGATTTGGCTTTCAAGATTTGGATGAGCTCGGCCTCTCGCATTCATTCCGGTCTGATCCGACGAGAAGAACCGATCTGAGCCCGACTCATCCAATTCAATAGAGCCCCAATTCCTCGATGACCTTAGCCTCGGGTCCGACCCACATCCTCCATCACTTCTATTCTCCTCACTCATCTGAACTTCTTTCATTGCCATCTTGGGTGACACTGGGGCCAGATAGCATGTTTTGCGGCCACTTGGTCTCCAAAAATGGACTCCTCACCTCGGGGCGGTGAGGAATTTTATGGCTTTGGTGAAGTGTGGGAAGTTCACTCCTTTCATCCAGTGCCAACCAACCTCTTCCCACGAAGCATTATATGGTGATGGTATATCCACCACCACAAATTCCGTCATCAGTCTTGGGAGCCTGCTCGGGTTTTGAGAGACACGGGGTTCCCAATGGCCAATGCGCTGTGCCCTGCAGTAACCCGACTAGAGGAAGCTCGGGGCTGGTTCAATTGGTCTTGGTGAATTTTTAATTGCTTGAATAAAATCGAAAGTAATACATTACTCGACCGAGCTTCCGGTATCCACAAGGATTTCTTGACGTCATATCCTCCCGATCCTCAACTGCACCACTAACGGTTCCGAGTGGGGTGTTGTACTATTCGAGCTCCGCCCTGGAAAAGGTGAACCAGTCCATTTCAGGCCTCGGCTGTCTTTATATTCTCGGCGTGAGGTGATTGGACCTGAGAACACTCGGCATCTGCTGATCATTGCCGGATCCGCTCCGGGGATTTTGCTCTCCAACTGAGTCATTAGGGCCCCGATCATGTGATGGTGCCAGGGGCAATCTTCATCCTCTGCGTCTGCCGCATCTTCTATCTCCTACATGACTGACGGGCCTTCTGGCGCCTCAACTTTGGCCGCTTTCGCCCGGGGTCTTATAATTATCAGAACTCTTTAAGTGCCCGTTGTGGACCAGTTGCCTCTAAAAAAAAGCCTTAGAGCTCTGCGTTCTCGGTTTTGTGAGACCTTTTCTCGACCGTGAATGAGCACCGCCAACGCTGGTTTCGTCTTTTCGGGTCACCACCCATCGGTTCCGTTTCCTGAAATATGGTTGCTCTGATTCTAGCCAGGAGTTTTGTCGATCGGTCCTAAAGGACACATAATTCCATCGCCTATAGCCCTTGTTTCGTATGGATTAGAACTCGTCTTTACTCCTCTGAAAAAACCGAGCCTCTCCGCGCCGAGGTTTGCCTTCCATCTTCCGGACTCCCTAAACGTCATTCCTCAAATCGGGCGAAATCTCAAACCCGGGGAGGGGACATGAGGTCCCGAGAGACCGATATTGAGGATCCAACGCAGGTTCTCCCATATCTGTCCCCCGGGTGGACAATCAGCTTGTAGCTCGCCACGGCCATCTCGAATATTCTCGATTCATTGTAGTTTCCAATATCTCTTATGTAATTTTGAATGACTCATTTTCTGCCTATTTCTTCAATGTTAGCAACGAAGCTAACTGCTTTCGGTGCCTTGGATTTATGACAAAACGTTGCCTACCAACGACTCGGGAGCTGATAAAAGTTTTCATTGACCCTGGCGGTAGTCTGTCGAACCATTTCAACCCCAGTCTCTTAGACTAGACGGTTCATACTCTGCACATGAGAGCATCCATATGATTCCACAGAGCCATCATCTGCCTGACGTGGCTCACATGGGACCGAGGATCTTGACTTCCGGCGGACAAGGTAACTGTGGTGGTACGAATTTCTCCGGGGGATCCATCCCTCTCTATTCTCCTGGGAAACGGAGTCTGACCCCTTTCGTACTAGTGCCTCCGGAATGAGCCGTGGATCCACCGGCATGGCATTCATTATTGGCACTGGCCTCCCTTCGACTATTGAGCTTTTTGTCTTAAGTACAAATTTGACTATCTTTGCATTGAGGAGATCCCGTAGTCTTCACTCATTCGCGACCGAGGCGGGGGAACTTCCGCTGGCTCCGAAGCCTCCGTTATGTTATCACGTGACTCGCCGGCTAGGATCGCGTGACGGGTCGCCTCTCCCTTGGCATTCGCATTGGCTGGGCTCCTTCGCCTCCCTCCTTATTTCATCCTGGAAGACTGTATACTGTCTGCCTGACCGGCCCATGAGCCGGTTGTCAACCAAAATCTGAGCCATTGCGTCAGCTGTGCTTGCAGTCGTCCTATCGTGACATCCCGGTCGTTCTTGCGCCGGGGATAACTGACCCGGTTTCTGCTTCGAGGTGGCCTTCGCCGTCACTCTGCTCATTAGCAGTAGTTTGCCCCCCTCTGTCCCCAGGCGTTCTATGGGGACATGTGTGTGTTCTCCCCCGGGTTCGACGACGGCCCGGAACATTTTCCTCCCTCAAAGTCCTGGGTGACGTCCCTATAAAGCAGGTATCAACAGCCGATTTTCTAGACAGCCAATTGGTGGGGTGAGTTTGCAATGCGGAAATCGGAAGTAGATACTAGCGAGTTTTTCTTCCTTCCCTTGCTTTCTTAGATGCTTCCATCTAGACGTCCTCCTCGTATATCTGCACACTGACTAATAGTAAGTACGGCCGCCGGAGCTGTTTCCGGGAAAACGGCTCTCAGACGGTCAAGTTAGATGACCTACACTCAACTCATAACATGTTGTTCTCACGTAACCAGAGAAGAGAGAGCTCTCTTGTGGTCGTCTAGAAGAAGAGCAAAAGAAAGAGGACGAAGAATTGGATTCAGAAAAAGCCCTTAACCCTACCTGGCTTTCCGCTTATGTAGTTTAACTTGGCGCGTGCTCTGACTCGCCAACGGACTCTCGACCCCCTATAGTTACCCCACTCTTCATCCCTGCAGAGGAGTTGGTTATCTCCCTGCTATCATGGATTTCCTCGCCGGATTTGGGCTGAGCATCGTGCACGTGTCCGTACAAGCAAGTACTATGTCCCGTGTCATCGTCGGGATTCCCGCCA
>VIGQ01000380.1:12500-15000 GCA_009663005.1 Actinidia chinensis | reverse complement strand
ATATGTCAACAAGTCAATATTCATCAACGACTCATACACGGTCTTTCCTGGTACGCGGACTGGTGGCGACCACCCAACCACCAAGTCTTCTGCTATTTCTGGTGCCAGGGTTATTTGCCAGGCCTCACACAGTCGCGTACCATTCAATACCCATGGCCTTCAGCCAATATACACATCATGATTCAACAAAAAAAAAAAAAACAAAATCATGAATTTCAATAGATATCAACAGATAGCACACATGCTCCAAAGGGAAGTAACCAAAAATCAGATAATGAAGAAATAATCGCGAGATTAGAAAGCATATTTATACCTCATCTTACCTCAAATTGGAAATTGAGTCCATTAGATATAAGATCTGACTCCCATGATCATCATACTAAAATTTCACCTCAATCGGATATCATCTCGCCGTGATTCCTATTATCTCTCGTGATTTAAAACTAAATGAATTCTTAACTCCATTTATTTTCTTTAGCTCTATATGCTTCTTGCTCTTCGTGTCTTTTCTTTTCTTAAACTTTGTTTTCTTTCCTTCTGTTCCTTCCTTCTTTGTTTAACTAGTAACAATATATATTTATATATTACGCCGACAAGACGTAGAAAATGCACGTATGCCATGACAAGCAAATCAAATGATATAATTAAACTTTATCCCCTTTAACTTTTTAAATAATTATATATTCATGTAACTTAAATGTCTACTTAATTTTATCCCAAAAAGTTATAAATCTTGCAATTTACCACAAAATCATATAAAAATGACTTAGATTTACGTTCAACAATTTATATTTCTATAATAAATAAAAGCTATTTAAGGTCGGGGCATTACACAAGGTGATAGTGTCGTTCACCCTACTATCTTCTAGTGTCATCTATAGACCTGCTGAACAGTTCCTTTTCAACGCTAAAAGCTACAAATAGCAACAGGAGCCTTGTGAACAATTTGGAATTTTCTTCCAACCAAAGAATCAAGGAGCTAAAGCATTCTACTAATAGACAATAGATGTATAATCTGTTTTGTTCGCAGATCCTATATATATTTCTCCACCATTCGTCAATACCAACTCTACTCCATCTCATTTCCAGGATACTTATCCCAAAAATAAAAATAAACAGTGAACAAAACTATAAGCTCGCAACATTACTAAGCTGCAATGAAGAAAAAAAATTATTAATAGTTATAAAAATCATGACATTAGGTAAAAGATCATGGAAATTTGGCAGCCACCATGCAATGCTGCATGAAGAAAGCATTGCTTTTCTCTCCCTCAAATAAACTTTGGCAGTAGAGTACGTAAAATCTCATGACATACCTCCAGATGATAAATGCCCAGTGAGCAAGCAGGACAGCCGGTAAGACAATATGCCAGAAGAGGAATGGATGTCACGAATATATGGTAGCATATGTAGACAGACGCTTCTAACCATTTCAGACTGCCTCCATACCATGCCAAAGAGGACAATGCCGGACTCAGAAAGATTTCAATGGAACCAAGAGCATATCGAAGCACCTGGTGAAGACGATCAAAAAGATGATTGGTGTGATCCTTAAATGCTGGTCTGTAGGGACGCAAATATAGATCTCCATTCTGTTGTGGCAAGCATTTTAAAACCTGTCAAAATGTCCTCCTAACTGAAACCATAAATTCAGCCAACTTGGAACCACAAAAAATGTTTAGACAAACCTAACTTGGAAAGAACTTGGCAGCCAAGTCATCTATGTTGAGAATGATCCCATGTATTTGTCCTACTCTTTTCCCCTAGTTCTGTTTTCTCTTCGTAGCACAACTAATAACATGGATGCTTCCCTTAAGCAGATTCGCTGCACTAGCAACTTTAGTGCCCCACCATTCTGTAGCAGTTGTAGATCTACAATAACGGGACATTGTCCAAATTCTTTTCCAACTTCTTCTCGGACATCGAAATAAAATTTCAATGTCAGTCCTGCCATAAAGAACTTCCAAGTCAACTACAATCTTAAGGAGACGGATGATTGATTTAGATGCATTGTTTTTGGATTTCAATTCAAGAATCTAAAACAAACTAATTTAACAGTAAGTTGCTCAATGGGACATTTATTGGATCTAGTAGCATTTACAGTTTGAAAAAAATCTCTCTTATGAAGCTATGGGTATTGAAGTCATATTGAAGTTAGGGATGAGAAGCCATAGGTAAAAAGATTTTACGCCAATTAAACTTAGAATGAATAAAATTAATGCGTTAAAATACCTGCCGCCTAAATAGGCAACCTGTCCCAACATTCAAATTGGTCCTGAATGCCATCATGTTAGGTTATTTTCAAAATATTAATGGTGTTATTTTTTTTGTGTTTTGTAAAATTTCCTTATTCCTTTAGAATGGTAATTGTGTTATGTGGATTTGTCCCATATTTATTAGATAAGGAAAATCTTTTCTTCTTATATAGAAATATTTTAAAATATTAAATATGATTGGATCTAAAAGGGTTATGCTTCGCACCATTAACTAGCTACCCTTG
>VIGQ01000561.1:50000-55000 GCA_009663005.1 Actinidia chinensis | reverse complement strand
ATCAAAAATAAAATATTCAATTTTGGATGAATATGGATTTTAATAGTTTTTAGTAAATAATAACAACAAAAATTTTAATTTTTGATTTCTATAATCAAAACAAATTGAAAAAGTTAAAAAAAAAAGATTAAAAAAATTTGTTGATTTTTTGTATAAAAAATATTATAAATAAATTACTAAAAAATAATATTTTTAAAATTCATCAAATAAATTATGAATCATGAATTTTTGGAGAATTTGATCAAAAATTAAAATATTAATAATATTTATTATATAAAATTACGTAATTTTAATGTAACGAACTTCTCATTGTTACAAAGATGATCAAAATCCGAAAAGAAGGATGGACAGGGACATTATTGGGCTAATTTTATCTGACAATGGCATTTTTTTTTCTTTATTCTCAAAGTGGAGGTTGTTTGAACTTAATTCCTGAACTCATATTCAGTACTTTTTCAAAAAGCTTTTTTTAATAAAAACGCTAATACAAAAAGCATTTTAATTTCGTATTGTACACCATATGTGTGAACAGAGATAAAAAAGATTTAATTAGCGTTTTAAGAAAACGTCTTTTCAAATAGCGTTTATATAATTTTAAACACAATATCCGACATCGACAAATTGCATAACTTTTGAACCGGGAGGCCGATTGATGTGCCGTACAGTCTTTAAGGCTGTGTTTGGATTAAAGTTTTTGTTAGAGAAGAATTGGATTCTCACGCAATCCTTGATCGAAATACTGCCCAAGTCGTTGTAGTGATGAACTTAATATACTTTTATTAGGTCCTTTGTATCTAAGTATTATTATATTTTTGCACAATATAACACCGTATTTGTTTCCTTCTTGTAGTTAATACCACATGAAAAGATACTCTAAGCATCCAAAGGTGCCAAAAAGCACACCTATATTATTCGTAAAAATATAATAACTTATTTTGTATCATATGAACTACAAGTATTATGGGCCATGTCAGAACAATATATTGGTTTTGCCGCCATGCTAAGACTCTAGGCCATATAGTTTTATCCAAGTTATCGTCCCCTTCTTCTTTCTGAGAACTTCTAAAAAGTTTTTGGTCAGTAACTAGCACGCGAAATCTTTATAATTTTTATTATTCGTTTGTTGCATCATACAATTCTTTTCGTTCGCTACTTCCGTAAAATAATATATATCTACTAGCCTTCGTTTGCATCTTGATCACTCTTCGCTCTCCAAGCCCCGTTTAATAATTCACCCGTACGTATGATGACCCTTTGAGTAACATTGAACCTAGTGCCGATATGTCTCCCATCCCTAAATAGTTCACCTTAAGTATGGACAAGTTTGCCAAACTACAACTGCACGGACTTGCAAAGTGGTTCATTGTGCTTACCATCCTCCTTCAAAAACTAATTTGAACATGCTGCTGGTGGGAATCTCTCGATGGATATTCAAGACATTTTGCCAATATTATGTCTATTAATGGCAACTTCTTAAATTCATGGATATCTCCATCGTCTATGCGAGGGTATCTACATATGAACTTTATGTCACATGTTTCGACTCAGTACCAATGGTTATAATCATATCACGTAACTGTTGCATTGAGATTCCCAATTCAACATCATTACACATAGTAGCATCTATATCGTATGATATACCTTTTCGGCGATCTCGTATTATCTTTCCCCCCTAATAAAATATTACCATTGTCATCTTTACTTAGCTCTCCCTACCAAATGCAACTAACATGTAAAAAGTTTCAGATTAAATATTTATACAAGCCCTAAAAATATACAAGTCCTAAAACGTATTGTAATCAAAATATTAGCATTCTTTACTTCTTCAATACAGCTAAAATTTACTACTACTGTTGAGCACTAGAATCACCACAACATTGAGATACAACTTTAGAGATCAATTTGATCATGGAGTTTCATTGATTCTTAAGAGCTAATTCAATTCAATTTCTGAAGTAATGTGTGGTGATTGAAGGCCTTAAGGGCGATTCAAGGCAATTGTCAGAGACGTTAGAGACTTCGTGGATTCGAAGTGCTTAGACAAGCGGAGAACAAAAGTATGGAAGTTTAGCGAGAATTCGGCTTTAAGACAAGCTCGGTGAGGGTGATGGATTCACCGAGGTTGAGTCTTGTTGTATACTTCATTTGTGATTAGTATTTTTTTTTCTCTCTCTCCATTGGTTTTTTCCTCTACATAGGGGTTTCCACATATATCCTTATGTCATTTACTTTCCTGCTCTTTTAATTCCTTGAAATATATCCTACGATTTCGTAACATAACCACAAAAATATAATGAAAAGTTATGAAATTAGTATTAATCATAATTATCCTTGAAAAGTTATGAAATTATAACATAACCACAAAAAAAAACATAATGACACTTGAAAATAGTATTAATCACAATTACATAATTATGACTACAAAAGGTGTAACCCACAAAAATGTGTATTGAGACCACAAATTTTTGTAAAAAAAAAATTAAAATATAAATAACCAAGAAAATACATAACTTGAACCACAAAAAATAACACAAACAGAACATGCATAACAAAATCATAAAAGCACGTAACTAAGCTACATTAATATAACAAAATTTATTTAATTAGATAACCACAAAAATGTGTAACTACGGCTACAAAATACACAAAATTACCACAAAAATGCGTCTCCAAGCAAGAAAATTGTGATAAAGGCATCATGCACAAACACACAACTGCACAATTACAGCAGGATGCTATAAGCTTCAAGACGCATTTATCAAGAGCTGCTTCTGTATTGAATGCCTCATCATCAAGTGAAGTGGTATCCAGACCGACGGCCACTTCGAATGCATATACGTGGAATTAACAAAGCTAATGCATTTCCAGTTGGCTTCCATGCCATACAGCATATTACGTCAGCAAATTTCTGCCTGTCAATGTCCAGCCTCTGATCCACATCCCAGACCAAAACCGGTTTGTCTAAACCAGAAGTGACCATGGCTTCCACATAAATTGGTTAACAAAGCTAGAGTTTTTCAATAGGTACGTAGGTACCAAATTTAATCCATATCAGCCTCAACAAATTTGGGACAAATTCGAATTAAAAAAGCCACATTTTTATTACCTAGTAAACGTATTGAAAATCACCCCATCAAACTCTGTAGGTGTAAGTATTAAATGCATATATAGACACAAATAGCACATACAAATCAGTAATAAAAAAATTTTAATTGCATACTAGAGGGAGAGGGACGGCGAGATGGAATGAACGAACCCTAAGCGCAGAAGGAGATGGAATGAATAAACCCTCGTGTAGGGTTTTTATCACGATTAAAACGTTTTCTGAATTAGCGTTTCTTATGAAAACGCTATTTCATAAGGCGTTTAACGAAAATACTTTTCAGATTAGCGTTTATTTTCTGTTCACACATACGAAAATGAAAAAGTTTTTTGTATTAACATTTTCATAAAAAAAACTTTTTGAAAAAACACTTAACAAAAGTTTCCAACCCATCCTTTTTAACCATGGTTAAAATAGTGGGTCCTATTCGTTGATGCTGCTTTGCTATTATCACAAGTACTACATATCTATTGGCTACTGAACACTTGACCAATTAAATTTTTAGCTTAGTTTTTTCCACCCCAAACATGAAAAAGTTCTCAATTTCAGTTTTTGTTTTTTTTCAACAAAAAGACAGGATATAAACAAAAAATGAAAACGTACAATTATACAATTGAAGCACCCCAATACTTAGGTCTCATTGAGGTTATTTTTTTTTTAAAAAAATCTCGGTCTGTGAATTTATGAGAGATTATTAGCTAAAATAGTCTATCTTTTTTAGTCATTTTATCCATTACAAGTGATTTTTTTGTCTTATTTTACCCATTTGAATTTGCTGTCGGAGCACCGTATAATTTCTCCCCAATGGGATACTCGGTATGGGACACGAAAAGTTTTAACCATGGTTAAAAGTTGAAAGAAGCAATGTTGGAAGTATTGTAGGAGTGGAAGCGGATACTCTATATTACAGGATAGGTGGAGTGTTCTTGAAGTATATAAATCGATATCTTTATATATCGTTTTGTACACTTCAGTAATAAAACGATATCTTTTTGATTTTGATCCTAAAACGACGTCGTTTTATAGTTAATTAAAATAATATCGTTTTATTCTTGAAGTATACAAAATCATGTTAAGATCAGAACTCGGAGTGGAAGACCCATGTTAGTATTGATGGTAGATTTTTGAGTACTGATCAGACGGGCTTGAGCCCGTAGTATTACAAGGCTCGCCTACTGGTCGCGCCATATCCACTCATTTGGGGTGGATGGGACTTAAAAAAAATATAATTTATTCCATCTACCTCCAAATGGTGGAATGTTGTTTGGGCGGCCAAGTACGCGAGTCGTGGTAAACCCGGGTTCAAGCCCGTTTGATTAGTACTCTAGTTTTTTATCACCCAGTTGCTCTAGACTTTGCTTACGTGTCAGTTTATTAGTGGTGTAATTAAAAAAGTCCATTCGTAATGAGGACACACACAAAAGGCAGCGATGATCCACGAGTGAAAAGATGGAAGCAGTTGGCAGCAACAGTACTGAAATCACGTGGTAAAATAATGGAATAGGCAAATTTCATTTTGGCCCCCTATAGTTTGTACCATATGTGAATAATTACCTATAATTTTTGGACTAAAGCGCACCATCGAGGCCATTAATAGAACTGATTATAACTCAAGAATTCAAATGTTTTATTTATATAGAATGACATTAGGTAAATTTGTTCTAATAAAAAAAATATAATTAAATAAAATAAGAATATAAAAATTATTAGCATTTTATAATTTTTATTATTTTCTTATTGTGAGCTTGTTTTATTTGAGATTGTCTTGTTACTTAAATAAAATAAACTTAAACATATATTTTTAAGTTTTCAAACTAAACATGAACAACCTATTACTCGACTCGACTTGATAATTTTTTAATGTTTAAAAACTTCAAACTGATCAAGCTCGACTCGT
>VIGQ01000561.1:5000-12500 GCA_009663005.1 Actinidia chinensis | reverse complement strand
ACCTAACCCAACATGCTCATCCTCTCAAATTGTAGGCTACGGAAAAGGGAGGTGAGGTTTTTGCACATCCCTAGTATTTATGTTTATTTTCCGGATTTAAGTTTTTTTTATTAAAAGCATTGACCATTTTTAGGTTCATCAAATACCAAAGAAAAGTAGCAGAGAAAGGAAATCATGGCCAAGGAACACTTTAGATTATCACTTGTCATGGTAGGAAAAAAGGCTTATTGCTCACCTAACCCAACATGCTCATCCTCTCAAATTGTAGGCTACGAAAAAGGTAGGTGAGTTTTTTTGCCACATCCCTAGTCTTTATGTTTAATTTGCCGGATTCTAGTTTTTTTATAAAAAGAATTGGCCTTTTTAGGTTCACCACATGCCAACAAAGAAAGCAGCAATACCTCACCAACACCCAATAGAAAAATCTGGTAAAAGACTAGGTATTACAGGGCCTAGTAGAAAACAAGGATATGAATGGAAGTGGGGGGAGATATTAGTATTTTAGTTTTTTTTCCCATTCTTTCTGTGTTGGTTGTCTTGCCGATTTTATACTAATTTCGTGTATTCACATAATTGGTTAAGGTGTATGTGCCAAGCTAAACCGGCGATATAAGTTTTGAAAATAGTATTGATTCCTAAATCTTTCTTATCTCACGGAAGTTGTTACTTCAAGTTAATTAAAAAAAAAATCTGATAAAAAAATGTGGGCCCATTCAATCAAAAACCGCAAGAATGAATAATTACCAAACGTCTACAATGAACAAGTGAACAAAATTAACAAAGCCATGGGAAACATGAGAGGCGGAATTATTTCCAATGTAGTTAAAATTCACCTGTACAAAGTAGATGAATATTATTACTTTTTAATTGGTTAAAAATACATATGTTCACCTTAAAATAGTAGGCGTAATCTAATTTAAAAGAGGGGTCCTACATATTCATAAAGTCGAAGGAAGCTCACACACATTATTAGGTAGGTGAACATAATTGCACTCTAATTACCTTAGTTAATGGTTATTAGAATATAATTATGATGTTTTTAACATATCCAAGTTGATATTCTTAGGCTCAGTTAAACTAGTTAATTTATCTGTTTTGATTTTTGATTTTTTCTATTTTTAGTGAACTTTCTAACATTTAATCAAATTCTATATTTTTAGGTTCTTTGGTAAAAAACATTTGACAATGTACGATTTGATCTAATTAAAAAAGGCGTCACTGAATATAAAAAAAAATATTTTTACTCTACTAAGAAGCCATTTTTTTAGTGAACTTTTCCCCCCTTAAATTTGAACAAAATTTATGCATTTTCAAATTCCTATAGTAAAGAGGAGTAAACCAAAATATAAAATTTTACTTAAATATTTAAAAAAAGTTCACTAAAGTGAAAAACTCTCGGAAAACAAAAAAGGCCTACTAGCTAGCGGAGACTAGATTATTCACCCAAAAAAGTATAGAAAAATTATGAAATTGAAAATAACCCACAGTTTAACACCGTACCAATTCAAACCCCGGAAAAATATTACGAGTTAATCGTGAAGCATAATTTAATTACATGATATCAACGGTAAATACTTACTCATCATAACAAAAGGAAAATCCAATACAAGCAAATAGGAGAAAAGAAACCCAAAGAGGAGAGGAGAGAGAGAGAGAGAGAGAGATCCTTGAAGGAGAGAAGAGAGAGAGACGAGAGAGAGGAGAGAGAGAGACTGCCTCTATCCTGGCCAATAAGCAACCCATGCCAAAAAATTACGACAGAACAAATTTAAAATACAACAAAAAGTAATGATCATAGCTACAAAAGGGGAGTAGAGAAGAGTCCCCGACGAGGGACGAATCCGTGTAGGTGCGTGGCCGTCGTGTAGGTCGTGGCGTCGTTGCGTTGTCGGAGGACGTCGTTGGTTGGGTGGTGGAGAAGAGTGGCGTTCCGGCGGGCGCGTCGTGGGGGTGGCTGCCCTTGCGGCGCGGCGAAGCTACGGGGTGAGCTTTTAGATTTCATGTCCACTGCCACAGTTGGCCAGTACACCACATATGAAGAGTAGGTCCAGCAGTCTGGAGAGGGGAATGGGGGCCCCACTGCTATCGTTTTTATTGCATTGCCCACTGTGCAAGTGCTCCGCCTCTGGAAAGTTCTGTGCCGTTATCCACTCCGGGCCTCTGTTGTTGCGTCAACATGACATGGCTAATGGTAACTTTATAATTCTTATGCGAGAGCGGTATTGACTTGAAAAAATTGTCTTTTTCCTCTCGTCTCCTTTCTTTTTTCTATACTCCCTTCCCTTACACTTCTTACCGTTCTCGGCCTCTCTTCATTCATTTTGTTCCATGGTATTCTTCCTCCCCTCTCTCCACCCTTCTTTCTCCCTTCTGTTTCCCAACCGCCGCCTTTATCTCGTTTTATGTATTCTTTTTCGACATCCATTTTACTCTTATTTTTCTTTTTTCCCTCCTTAATGTCTCTTCCTTATTCTTTTTCTCTCCCTATTCGCTCTCTTTGTGCTTCTCTTTTTGCTCTCTCACCTTTTCTTTTTTTATATCCTACTACTGCCTCTATCTGCGTTCTCTCCTATATTTTCTCCTCTTTGAGTCGTTTTCTAGCGTTTCTTTCTGCATTGCCACTTTTGGGTCCTCGCGTCGCCTTTCCTTCTTCCCCCTTCCTTTTGTTGCTTGCCTTGTTGTTTCCGCCGGCCTTATGATGTATAAAGTGTCAGCGCCGGATCAGCGAGTTCACAGTGGAACAATAGTATGCAATAATTGGTTCCCCCACACCGGAAAAAAACACGCAATAGAGTGAAATTCCCCACGCCCAACAGAAAAATAACGAACTAGACTATCCATCTTTTCCTCCTTTATGGTTTTCCCTCTCACAGTTGTATAGAAATTTTTGGGAGTATCTCCTCTGTCGATTTCTCTTTTCCCCAGAGCTTTATGTCAGTTTGCTCGTGCCCCGCTCATGGGGGCTGCCTTTATCCACCGAGCCTTTTCTCTGTAGATAAATCCATGTTTTCGCGTCTCTTATTAAGGCCTTTGTCTCGTTCCTCTCTTCTACCGTGCTTACCTTGTATCGTCCTGTAGGCCATACTATTAGTGCTTTTTGGAGTCACGATAGGATTATCAAGATGGCAGGGATTATATCTTAGGGTGAGATAACCTGAGGGATGCAAGCGGTCCGACTGAGGATACGAATTATCTTGTATGAACACCATAGTCGGGATAGTTTCCTTTGCGGCATTAGATAGACCGAAAATCAAGGCGCGTGTCTTGTATTGTTTGCGGTTGTCTGCCGTTTGCTTAGCGGGCGGAAAATAGCGGCTTCAGTGCCGATTTACTTTTGTGAGTTAGGTTGGTGCTATACGGGCGCGATGGCCTGCGGGTGCCAACGCGTTAGATATTACAAAGGTCAGGTACTTACATGTAGTACATGTTGTCTCGCCGTGTTGGTTTAAGGTGGAACAATAGAGAAAGAGGAACCTTTCCCACCTAGGGGCAATATACTTTTTTTTACTATGGTTTCCTCCAGGGATGAGGCGGGTGTCTTGATTCATACTGTGCCCTTGTAGACTCCCTTTCTTCGAAAGTAACTGTCGCTAACCAAATCTGCGGCCGAGGGGGGGTGCCCAACTCGCGTCTCCGTAGTCGTCCGGGATTTGGTTCGTTTTCTTTTGTGGGCATAATTTTTTTTGTTTCAATAGCGTGTGGTGTTTAATGTGTCTTTCCTTTTTGGGTTACCCTCTCTCCCACTTCTGAGTCAGAGTACACACCTCTCACGTAACGAGTCTTCTCTCCTCCTCATCTCCTCCTTTCCGTCAGTCGCCCCGGATCAAGGGTAATGGATCTTTCTTTGATGAGAAGAGTCCGAAAAAAATATTTTTTTTTATACTAAAGTGGATTATATATATGTAAAATTGATATAAATATATATAATTAAAAGTTCACTAATGACAAAACACTATTTTCATCCCCTAATAAAAAATTTGTCTAAAACAAAATTATTTTAACATGATATTTCTCATGTTATTCATTCCTAACGCATTTAACCATCGCTCCTTTTTTTTTTTCCGCTTCTTCTCCTCCCGCGCCACCACACCAACTCCCCATCCTCCGTCCTCCTCGATTCCTTGTATATGGCCCTTCAAACCATACTTCTTTCCTTGTGTGTCCTCTTTTTCGGGCCACGACTCCTGTCCAATATATCTGCTGTACAGGTCCCCCGTCCTTTACACAACTCGTTCAGAACAATCATTCTATCTGTCTGGACCCAACTTGACCAAACGGTTTATCGCGCGCATCCCTCCTTTCTTCCCCCATCACACTTTTTTGTCATTTGTGCAGGAGACTTTTTCCCCTTCTCCCTCTTTTTACCCTAATCAACCAAGCACCCCAACCCCTTTTATTCCTTTTTCTTAACCCCTGACACTACAGACTTCCGAAGTGAGGTAGGCTGTCCAAGTTTCCAACTTTTATAGTATTTTGTGCGCCTCCACCCTACTTTTGGTGTCATTCCACCTGATCCCCTTCTGTCTATCTATTTTGCACTTCTTGTTCTTTATTTCTGCCTTCCCACGTTTCCTTTTCCCCGCCTTATTGTTTCGCTAGAATTCACTGAAACTCCAGTTTCACTGCGCAACCTCTGTCACCAAGCCCCGAACCCCCAAAGTCCACACTAACTATGTACCACATTCCATTTTGCTGTACTATTTTACATCCTTTATGATTTACCCCCCACTCTTAAACCATTATCATGTGCCTAAACTTTCCTTAACTTCCCATGATCTTCCCAAAGCAACAATGTATAGGACATTCGCGCCTACCAGACCCTTAAATGTTTTTAGTTCCCTGTGTCGTAACCACCCCCCACTCCTATATTTTACCGCGCGCAACCTTTTCCAAATCCCGACCCACCCCATTTGGTTAGTGTCATATGCTTCTGTCTATCACCCTTTGTTCTTCTCGACCCCGCCATAGTTTGTTCGCAACCCACCTCCTATGTCTATGTGCCATAATACAGCATAATTTTTCCTTATGTCACCGAGCATACTTCAGGCCCCCCCCACCCTGCCCTCCATTGCCACAGCTCTTGCGTAGGTCCTCTCAGGGAGGCACCCATTCCGAGCCACACGCACCTTCCACGTGACTTACACAAGGTGTCCACCGTTCGCGTGACTGTCGATCTCCTCTAATTCCCTTCGTCCCGCCCCTATGATACCGCGGCCGCTGCGTGCAGTTGCATCACGACATAGTCATCAAGAGACCCTCTGTCCGAGACGCCTACCTACGCTACCCCCACACATCTGACATTTGTCAAGGGTCGTAGGGTTCCCAGCGCCCGACCACGGCGCTGAACGGGTGGATTACCACACTATCACAAGGTTAGGGTTTAGAGAACAAAAGTTGCGGGTGCTTTGAATAACTGGATGATCATACTCATCGAATCGACATGTGTCCAGCAGCCTTGCACTTGGCCAGCGAATCATATTAACCTTACAAGACGGAAGGAATTCTCCCCATATCCATAGGGGCACGCCAGAAAGAGTATTTTCCCATACGGGCCCGTCATCAGTTCCAATCGACGGGACCCACGCCACCCACCTTTACACCTCCAACCCTTGTTTTTCTTTCTGTTTTGGCTCCTCCGTTCGCACTTCCATTTCCGAGCCAAACTTATACATTGACTTCACGAACATATCCTTACCACCTTTAGTCCTTTCTTGCTTTCTTCCTAACCCATGAAAGAAATTAAAGATAAGAGACAATTCTAGATACAAAAAATGAGCATCAACCCCAGGTACCCATTGAACCGTGATTATCAACAAAACCACCAAGAAACAGGGCATCGAAAATGTATGGCTCTTTGTTATATGTCTTGCAAGTTTGCGAAACAGCTCTTTAGAAATTACTAGCCCTGTTGGGATGACCATCATCGCGGCCCCAAATGGAAGTTCTTCATTTGCCGAAAGAGTAGCAGCTTTACTATTGTATAGTTGTTATTGTTTTGCTGTTTTTTTTTTTTGTATATGTCTTCTGTTACCTTTTTTTTTTCTTAACACTGTTTGCACTACACCTCAACAGTCAAGGGAAGCAATGCCTCACCCTTTCAGTAATGGACACTCACACACCACATTCGAAAACGGTGATCAGATAATGATTAATTTATACTAATCACCAAGCTTCTCCCCCCGACCAATATAGATAAGGTACCCACCAATAAAAAAAAGACTTCAGTTTTCTTCCGATGTTCACCTTAGTCAGTTTTAGCTCCGCCGCATGGGGCACACAAGCCCACTGTATCTTCTCCCTCACTCACACCGACTCACACGCACCCAACACACCACCCCTCTTCACCACAAATTCCAATAGACACCTACTTAGTCTTCTATCCGACTCCCCCCTCGTCGACGAGAAGAGAGAGAGAAGAAACCACAACCCCAATCCGTTCACAACTTAACATCTTCGCTGCCCTCCCCTTAACCTTGAAGCGGCCGTACGGGTTCAATGTGAATGTTTCGTGTACCTTTGTTATAGTTTCCAATTAAGACAGTTGTGGCTCACACCGAGTTTAGAAGAGACCAGGGGGGGGGGGGAGGGAGTTTGAGTGACAAATGGGAAATGGGCGCTACTTATAAGTGGAAGATAACAGGGCAATGGGGGGTAAGTACAATTGTTTGGTTTTACCTTAATGCAACTAAGGGCCCGAAAATTTTGGCTGCATATACAGGCAAGCAGGTACTCTGATCCCACCTTACGCCCTCTTACCTAAAAAAAATGTGCAGGGGCAGGGGTAACTCAGAAAATCAAAAAGGAGAAAGGGTATGTTGAGAAAACAGAAAATGCTTTAGCTCACAACAGAGGACAGGGTAGTAAGATATGTTTCCCTTCTTAATTTTATCTGTGATAGCTTACCAATAGACAATGATGGAACGACGCCTTACAAATCGTCCCATCAGTAGGCAATATTAAGGGGAAAATGTTATATAAGGACGTTGGAAAGGAAGGTTCTGTCAAGTGAGACTGGCTTGTTTTGCTCTGGATATATCAGGTTAGCTGGGAATTCATTCAATCCATTTCTGTAGATAAAACCTAATAAATGGATCCCTGATTTCCCAATTCTACTCTACAATTTCCTAGTTCTCTTACCTCTACTCCGAATCAATAGAGTTAGAATCCTTTTAATCTCACGAGATCCAAGCCTGCCACCCAGATAATCTTCTTATTATTCTTAAGGAAATCTAAAACAATATATCAAAATCGAAATTTTATGGAAGGCAATGCCCTCTTTTTGTCCTTTCCCCCTAGTTTTCTATCCAATTGCAAACATGAAGGGTATTAGGTCATTAAATTATGGCGAAGTTGAGGTCCTAGAAAGTGATCTGATTGATTGTTCTCCTTCAGGTTACTACATATTGATCGAAATTGGGAAACAAACTCAATACTGCACAGTTTGTGTATCAACCTGCCCTACCTCTGCTGTACTCAAGGAAGGTTTGGAGGTAAGCGAAA
>VIGQ01002162.1:37500-57445 GCA_009663005.1 Actinidia chinensis | reverse complement strand
GATAAGCCTACAACGCCTACCCCAAAATTTTCAACAAGACCAACTCCATTGATCATATGCAGGTCCATCCAATAGAACAGACAACGGCGTTTCATTGGCCTTTCCTTTTCTATTATCTCTTTGATTTCGTCTTTTATCATGTGAAGTTTTCTCTCTTCGTGGATTGTTTTTTAAAAGAAAAGGAAAAGAGAATAAAATATTTCGGTGTTTACGATATGAGTGTATTTGTTCCACGCCCTCAAAAGTGGGTGAACATACTCTTTTATTTGGTTTGTTTTTTTAGTAGTCCATTATTAACTTAACTAAATTTAATCCTTAAAAGAAAAAAATTTAAAAAATATAAAAATGAGTGGGTGGCCCCACAACAACCACTTATCTGCAACTGAAGGAGTAAATACAACACTAGTTTTTTATCCACAAACAACAAAACAAATCCAATATGGTTTGGCAAAAAAATTGGAAGAAAAGTAGTAATTTCTCTATGCCTACACAAATTCCATTTCGCCCTATGCCCTCATTGGGGTCTTAATTAGGTTAAGGCAGCTGAAGCGGTAAGATTCGCTTCAGAAGTAGCAAAAAAATGTTCTTGACTTTGGTTTTAGAGAGAGAGTGAGTTGAAAAGACATCATTGCGTCCCCCCGAAAGAGAGAATAGTCTTCCCCTCTTACAGTGCAAACCTTGAAACGCGTGTGTGGACAACACATACTTTTCATGCCAGCAACTAGAACTCGCGTGAAGAGGAACAGAGGAAACTTGTTGTATACATTATCCTCTGACCCTAATAGTGGCCTTGTGTCTCTCTTGAAGATGCTGACCTAACTTCTATGATGCGACATTTAGTAGCGACACTCCGCCCAAACTCCGATTGAAAGTAAAGCAATCTATTTTCATTCCTCCCAAAGAGCGGATGATGGGGCGCATTTTATTCCCTATTGAGCAAGCGAGTCATTGAATTCATCTAACAAGGATCCATTTTCGTAGGTAAGAATGGTTGCTGTAAGGTTGTTGTGATTGGCTAATTTCGTGACGTGTCGATTTAATGTATTCAACACTTGGTTTTATCAATCACAACAAGCATTCGGAAAGGCTTTCCACATTCGAAATGTTTTTCAAGCATTCGAAAGGTTTCAAGCATATTCCATGTGCAATCCTCATTGCTAGAGAGAGACTTGTATGTTCAATCGTGGAAGGTATACTTTTTACTAGCAACTTTCAAGCTTAATTTTTGAACCACTTTAAGAGATTGATTCAACCATCTCATTTAGAGGCAAAGTTTAGCCCTTGAAACTTCTTTCGCAAACGCTTCAAAAATCATCATCTTAATTGAACATTGGAGTAAAAGTTATAAGACTTCACGGGATTGTTCTGGATGTTCGCGGGTACTTGGCAGGAATATGCTGAGCGCTTGTATTTTTTGCCACAAGACTTTTTGCGGGATACTCTTAGATCCTCGCGGGAGCGAACTTGGAGAACTCTACATTACAAAAATCTGCATTTTTAGGATTTTGGACTGATATAACAGGACCAACCTCACTTCAAACAGTAAATCTGAGCTGCCTATATCAATATTCTCAAGAGGAAACATTCTCTATTCTCACCTGTCCAAAGAGCTCAGAACAGATCTTAAGGCGTAAATTATCTTCACCACATGAAGAAATCAAGTCCTTATGGTTTCAGGCATGAAATCAATTCTAAGTGGATCTGAAGGTGATCAAGCATATAGACGTTGATCGTGGATCCGAGCTAGATCTAACAATCAGTAATCCGTTGAGTTGATAAGTTTGATTGTGAGAGTCTGTAACCGTCTGAATTTAAGTTTTAAGTGTATGCTCTTCTTTGTTTTAGAGAAATTGGACACATGATTTTTTCTCTCCTCCCATTCCAGAGTTTTTAAAACGGTACATCTGTAGTCTTCTTGGTTGATTGGTTTACCTTATTTTTATTTCTTGGATCATTCAATATTGCTCATACCAAAATATTTTTTAATTTAATATTGTAATTTTAGATCCTTGAAATAAATCATAACAAAGGCTATGTGTTTTTCACTTTGCATCTGGAGTACCATTGGTTGGCTAATAATGTTTTGTTCCGACATGCACTCGATCATTGTTTTCCTTTTATTGTGGCCTTGTGGGCCCTAATGATCCATGAAGGTTGTCCGGATTTGCGTCAATATGTGGTGTTCCTTTGGTGTGGTTTCTACTAGTCTTTTGTTGCTGTGGCAGTTTGTATTTGTTGGTGAGGCGGCGTTCTGGGTAATTTTCTATTAGTTGCTACGTTTGTTACAGTGTAGCTCGATGCGTGTGTGATAAATGATCCAATTGTTCAATTAGTTACAACCAATTCATTGCTCAAGCAGTGTTGACAACAAAATAGACCAGTGTGTTTAATTTTCTAATTTAGAATTAGGTTGTACAATGTCTTAGATTGAATTATGTTGTATAACTTGTATGCACGGTACATACAAATTGACTAGTATGTATTGTAGTTTTTTCCCAAATTTATAGATAAGCATTTAGGTTAAGGTTTGTAACTTTGTAACTATTTAATAAATTTTTTCTTTACTGATCAAAAAATTAAAAAAATGAAGGGTGGCTAATTGGCAAGCCCACAAGGGTCAAAGGTGGAGGCTATGAAAAAAACTTGCAAGGGTTGAGGGTCGGAGGCGGTTTTTTAATGCTAGATGGGCTTTTTTTTTGAGTTGTCTGGTTTTTGTAATACTTGTCGCCCTACTCCTTGCCTCCCTACCCTCCACAAATGTTGACTTTCCTCTCCCTCACCCTCCTTGACCCCAGTCCTCCCCCGCATCCCAAGATCACTCCCTAACCCACCCCCACCCCCCCTAACCCCTACCCCGCCCACCCGTTCCGCCGCCATACAAAACCCACTAACTCCCATCATCCCACCATCCCAAATCACACGCTACATAGGACACTAGATGTGCTAGGGTTCACGGAGTTTGGTAGTGGCCTGTGGAGAACCTATCTCCGAATGGCATTGGGCAGTATAGTAATGGCTTGGTAGAAGAAGGAAGGGCAAGGATCCGAGGGGGTGGCCAAGGCAGGATGAGGTGGGTGGGGCTGGAGACTGGCGGCTCTAGGTGGAGAATTGGGGGAAGATGGTGGTTGAGGAGTGAATAAGGTTAGGGTTTGACTAGGTGGACGATGGGAGCATTTTTGGGAATTGGATAGGTGTGGGAAAGAAATCAAACTTTAAAATTAGGGTTGTGCTGGCGAGAAAAACATATGGGTTTGCATTTGAGAAAGCTCCCCCGGTACAAAAATAGGCAAGAACTCGAACGCGCGCCGTCTGCGTATCCATCCACGATTATGCAACCACCCCGGAACTCGGCGGAGAGGGACGAACCAACGACGGGTTGAGAGAGAGAGAGAGCGAAGAAGAGGAAGTTCCGCTTTGCAAATCCACCGCGTAAAAACCACCAGAGCAGCGGAGAGAGGACTACCAACGGCTGTTTAGGGAGAGCAGAGAGAAAGGGAGGGTGGTACAGAAAGAATGGGGAAGATAGTTACCAGGAACTGAAGGGAAGCCAGAGCCTGAGGCAGCGTCTCCTTCCCAACTCTGAGGTTCCACGGCGGTTCTCATCGAGGACATCCGCGCCGCTAGACCTTGCCCGGCCTCCGCCCCGCACTAGTTCTCCTTCCCGCCTCCGCGAAAGTCTCAGCTCAGAACGACTGCAAACAAAACCGTGAAATCAACGAAACCGGTACAACACATCATTAACACCGATTATTTATTTATTTAATTTCTAATTCTTATGTAATAACTAAGGTATTGATACTTGTAATTCATCTCAATCTGTACTTTCGTTTATTAAACTTTGATAGACTTTGTTAAAGATCGATTTCTTTTTTTTCCCCCTTTCTCTTTAACCCCATGATTCCTACTAACGAGTCTTTAAATTCTTAGTCTTTCAAACAGAAATCCCAACTTACCCCAAAAGCTTTTGTTCACCCATGTAACCAAAAATCTCTCCTCGTTTTGATGAAGATTTGGTTATATTACTTACTTGATTGATTCCAGTTTGTGAAAGGTTAGGAGCCCATCTTAAATTTGATGAAAGACTGGAGATGCCTTATTATCTATTGTATTGTTATTGTGGGTTTAGGATTTAATTAGGGTTTTTAGGGTTAAGTGGTTAGTTTTCTCAAAACTGATGATTATCGTGCCAGGCCCAAAATTTGAAGTACAACAAACCTGGGATCTTGAGGGCGTAAACCCATGTGCATGCCTGTGGGCGTTAGTCGGGGCGATTTGGCTATTTTTTGAGCCATTAATTGTGCTTGGATTGTTTTGGAACCCCCTTTCAATAAGGCTCAAGGTATTTTACTTTGTATCTCTCTTCTTTTGATCTCTTTTTTCTTCTTCTTCTTTGTTCTCATTTTGCGAATTACTTGAAGTTGTATACAAGGTTTTTGCTGTAATATAGGATGGCTTGTGTTGTTGTGGATTTGGCTTATTAAATTGAATTTTCGATTCCCAGAAACAGCTGGGTGTGATTCTATTGTAATTCTGCACCGTGATTTCATAGTCCACACACTGATTCTTCCACATTCTCCAAATTTGGCGTCTAGTTTTTTATCCTCTCCCTTTATAGAAGGCCATGTTTTTTTAGTCCACCAACCACCACAGGCAAATCGGCAATAAACCCGAGCATAGTACGCAAAAGGATGGCCGGTGCCCACATGAACAACATGCAAAACAGAAGTGAAATGGCTAACTAAGGTCCAGTATATAATACACCAAGGCATGAAGAGTCTCGAGAAATTTAATAAACCTGATTGATTTGTGCACAAAAACAACGCTACACGAGAATTCCTAGTTTTCCACATCAAGCGCCTTATCATACGAAGGAAGAGAGAAGAGATGTTGGCTAGGTAGGAATAAGAGAGGGGGAGCTGGCAGAGCGAGGGATGTTTGCGAAGTGAAGGAGTTGGTTGTGGGCCTGTGGGAGATGTGGGACAGTGAGGAGAGGGTCTGTAGTGGAGGTAGGGTGGGGAGGAATTTGTTGTCTCATAATTGAGGTGGTGGTGTCGCCAACAATGGAGGTGAGTTGGGTGTAGAGAAAAATGTTTGGAGTTTTGAGTTTGGGGGGCTCTTGTCTTCGAGACGTAATTTGATTTAGGGGCAGAATCCTAATAAAGAAAACCTGATCTTTGTTGGGGTAGTGATAATTCTAGTAAAGTGTCATTTTTATATCAGACTTAACTGACTTCTTTTCCTTTCCTTTTTTAATAAGTAATTTGAGTAAATTGCTTGTACAACACCTTACAATGATGTTCATCTAAAAAAGAATTTAATGCAGCTGGGCATTTCACCTCAACAAACTTCGGCTATGTGGTGACATAATGTTCTCTCTCTCTCTCTCGTAGCACATCCAGCCACCCACAATATTTAGATGCTTCTTCTTTTTTCGTATTGGATAGTTTCTTTTTGAGCCATAGCCTCGTACGACAATTTGCCATCGAACGGTACAGTACAGTCCACTAAGCTAATGACACTAGGACATAGGAGAGAAACCCAGTCACTACATTTCGCAGTAAAAAGTTTCATTTCTCTTTTCGGGGCTGTTACCCCATATAACATTAATAGAATGTGAAGATGCTAATCCACGTATCCAGGAGTTTTAAATACGCACTATATGTATATATTAAGCTGTTTAGAGAGATATTTGTGGCAGGCTTTGACTTTGTTACTTAAATTTGCTTTCCTTCACAATGGGTGACTCGGTATTTTTTAACCACAAGTCCTTGGAAGAGCGCTCTTTTTTTATTTTTGGTTATTAAAAAAGATCACAGTTGTTTTATTACCTTATCTTTTTTTCCTTTTTTTTTTCGCTTTCCTTTCCTTCCTCCGCGTTTCATGAATACTTAAAGAGGTGCTATCTCAAATGGATGACAATTGTCCAGCCTGTTAGAAGTGAGAACTATAACTCTTTAAGCTATATTGTTTAATGCATATGTAAGCCCCAAAAAGCCCCTGGCTTATCAAGTCGAAAAGCTCCTCCCTCTGCTGAGCCAATGCCCCAACAGTCGGCCTAAATGACACCAACCCTAGGGCCTGGCCGAGCCCTTTTAGTAGGCCCAGGTGCCAGAAAGCCAGTCTCTTTTCAGATAATCCACACATATCATATTTTCAATGTGCTTTCAAGTTTCAAACAACAAACTTTTAAGCTTCACCCCAGTTTGCGGAATATGTAGGCTTGCAATTATTAGTCACATCGTTTCACTAGATTTGACTTTATAATGGCTGTTTTACTACTCATCTCAAATGCAATTATGCCCGAAGTTATCAGACCAGCTCAATCTCACTTCTTCATATGGTAGTTCAATCACATGTCTGTTATGATTTGATTTTGAGCACATGTTGTAGGTAGAGATTATCCATGAGTAATCATTATCGTTATTCTCTGTTACTTTCAGGGATTCCAATGATTCTAGGGATCCATCGGTTGATACTTTTCGATCAGCTGCCTTGCCTATCCTGAAGCGTTTTGGGAGTTCCTTCAGAAGGATTGGACTGAAAAAATTGAGAGTCGTGGTGCTCCTCCTCATGGTGGTGGCGAGTTTCTTCTCTCCGTTCCTATTGGTCAAATATTTATTATTTGGTGAGTTCTTTCATCCTTTTTGTTTCTTGTTTCTTTCTTGTTTCTCGTTTATGTATTTGTGTGGCTGTGGTGCTCCTCCTCATGCTAGTGAACAGTTTTTTGTCTTTCAGTTTTGATTAAAAATTTGACAGTCAATTTCTTTCTTCATTTTAAGGGCCCATGGTTCATTTTTGCGTCTTGCTTCTCTTAATTGGCTCTACAGGCAGTCAAACTGGACTGATGGGGGATGGTGAAGGGATTGAGGTGTTTTACCTTTTCAACAGGTGTCTTCCCAGTTTGAGAATACCATTAACATGCCAGCGCGTGGAATTTTAATCGCTCCTTCCAGATGTTTTCATACATTTACTGACCATAGATCTGGAAACTACCAGCGGGAAAGTCAGTTATTGCCTATTCCATACATCCTCTCTTGACGTTTACTGTTTGGGGACACATGGGTAATTTCCATTTTAACAAAAACCCTCCATTTTTCACTGATTTCACTTTAGCGCCCCTCATCGCTTTAATTTGATGAACTATTACCTCAATTTGGAAACGTTTGCAATGTGACCCTTCCGTTCGAATTTGTAGAACAGAAATCGGCCATGTGCCTCGCACATACCGCATTAGAGTTGTCAAATGTAGTATAAAGGTTATAACCATAAATTCTTTTTTGTCCTTTAGTGAATATTTTTTACCGTTTAAAAAAAATCAAAATCTTATACTTCTTTCATTTCTCATTGACGAGAGGAGTCCCGAAAATTGAAAAATTTTCATCTAATTTGGATAAAAGTTTACTAAAGAGGAAATAACTATTTCTAATCCCCCAAAAAAATCATACAAAACCGTTTTGTTGGGCCATGTATATAGGTCACGTGTGTTGGCACATGACTATTTCCTCCAAATATTACTCAGCAGAACCGTCTCCCAATGTTTAGGATTAAATATGTTCCAAATTTAAAACATGAAGGATGAAAGTGAAATCCGTGAAAGTTTGGAGGGTATAAAAATGAAAATTACCCTGCAAAATTATACTTCAAGTTGCTTTTATCAGAATACCTGGCTGATTATTTGTCAGCTTTGGATCTTTAATGCAGGTCACGCCCGGTTATGGAATTCACTAGTTGCCTGCACTACTACCGGTTGCTTCAATCTCTCTGTCGCACACTGCAGTTGTCTTACGTCACAGGGGGCGAAGAGGGGCATGGCAGAAACAAGATAAGAAAGAGGCCCATGCCTCCGGAGGAGTTTGGAGAGCAATTGCTTCTGGACTGCTTGGGGGAGATTTGAGCAGGGGGAGTAGTCGACTCAACCACCACAGGTTTTTTTTCTTATTTTTGTTTGGTATTGATTTATTTTTAAAAAATACAAAGCATGCCCTTCCCTCCTAAATACAAGTCCATGAAGCGGTAACAGAAAAAAGAAGACGCTAACTTTGTTTCTGAATTATGGTTACTTTCTCCAACTTTGCCTGAACTTCTTATTTTCAATTTTCTCTCTTGATGTCTCTATATGGATTTGATTTTGTTTTGTTTGTGTTGTTTGTTTGCTTTGTTTTCTCCTTTCTTTTCTTCTTTTTTTTTATGACCAATTCTCTTGCGCTCGTCAAAGTATAACAACTTGAATGAGCGAATTTCCTATTACTAACTGTAGTTATTGGAGTTCCTCTTCTTTTTGGGTAAAGCTAAAAAGTTAAAATCCCAATAAAATTCTTTACCACAATGTTGCAACCTTTAATGATGTGAGAGTTCTTTTTGAGCTAAATTTTTTATAACCTATGCCGATCTAAAATTGAGGGTCTTAATCGGGCGGCCGGGCCTAGCGCCTAGCTGCTTAGGCGACCGCCTAGGCGTTTTGTTATTATTTATTTATATTTATTTATTTGAAATTTAAATCATTTAATTTTACTAAAAAATAATTATAAATACCAAATCTCAAATTCTATCTAACCAAAAATGATTCAAAATAGTAAAGTTTCCAATGTTTATGTTGAATAATACAAGAGGAAGATAGAAATGGCATTAGTCTTTAAAATATAGAAATTAGAAACTAGGTAGCTAAAAAGAGTTGGCGTAAGCGGGCTGCGAGGGCCGCAGCGCCGTAGGCGGCCGGGGAGGAGTCTAGCGCCTAGAGCTGGGCCTAGGCTGAGGATTTTTAGAACAGAGACCATATGTGGGTGCTTTGTGGGCCTTCTATTGTGTGAAAGCTTTCCAACACTGATTGCTATAGAACCCTCTTAAAGGCGTGTTTTGGATCCTGGATTTGGTGCGAAATGGAAATGAAAAAGGTAGAGAAGACGTCCAAACCGTTCGGGGGAATCATTTACCTTTTCCATTTCCTTTTCTCCCACAAGATCCCTAATCCAACACAGCCTAAGAGTGCTAAAATTGTTTTGTCTTTTGATGAGCAACTTCCATCTCAAATGATCTTAATGCTAAAAGGAGACTGAAAATCTCTTCTGACGGAGAAGCTTTAGATTGCCAATAGAGTGCTTTCACGAGATTCATTTTTTCCCCCATACTTCTCAAAAAGGATGATTCGATTATTTAGTAGTCCTTATTTGTGCTCATATCTACTGCCTGATAGTAACCGCTGTTGTTTTGGTTTGGCAGGGTATGTTGTTCCTTCTTTGTGCGCTATGTCCACCATATTTGTCACCATTCCGTGTCGGGAACTCTCCCCATAATGGAATAATAGAAACACTAAAGAACATCATCGACTTTCTGGGCGTTAAATTTGTGTTCGAGCCAGATCAATCCACAGGGACCAGTAAAACTACAAGCCAGGGATTTGGTGCATAATGTTTCCCCGAAGTTTTCGTGGACAAGAGAGAGTATTTGCACGAGATTGTTTCCTTTGGATCGAAGTCTAATCAAAGGCCTGAACGCGGAAGTGGTAGAAAGTGCAGTTTCCGTGGCATTTGCGCATTGGTATTTTATTGTGGCATTTTTTGTGGGCGGTTTGCTTTTAATTTGAAGTTTCAGTGTGCAAATCATAATTTTAGCCATTTCTATCTTTGGTTTTTGGTAACATGTTGGAGCTATTATTCACCAAGCATTGATAAGACGAAACTCACTCTGCCAACGGTACCTGTAGTAGTTTAGTTGGCACTTGATTTACTAGGAGAATACTATTCAAATGATTTTATTTTTAATTTTTCGTTTTGTTTGAGGATGAAGGATTGAAAGGATACTTTCCTTTGTCTTTTGCTCATCAAAAAAAATAATATATGAAAGGAGACTTTGTTTTAGGTAATGTTGTTTGTGTGTCATGTAATCCGGGATCGTATGTTTGATAAATTCATTCTAATAATATATTTTTGTAATTATATAGGATTATATTGGTAATTCATCCTAATAAAATTAAAAAAATACAAAAATAAATACACTGTAAAAAACTAAAATGCAAAAATCACTAGCCAATATTAATTTTTTTGGTCAAAAATACATTTCCTCTTAGTTTATTAATTCTCTCTCTTCAACTTTTATTGCAGAGGAGAGAGTATGGACAAATTCAGGATTCTTACTATAGGGGCTAACCTTTATCATTTTAAAATTATCTTTAAAAAATTTGGGGAACTAACTTATATAATTTTTGAATATATTAAATTGTAAAAAAAAAAAAAAAAATTTTCTAGTATAATTAGTTAATTTTTTCAAATTTTGATGGTGGCGATCCGCCCCCGCTCTCAATTCATTCCTTCTTGGAAGAGAATATATAGATGGAGAGTCAATGAAAAAAGTAAGTAGCTTAAGCAAAAACAAACATGTTAGGCTACAATTTTAGAAACTTTATAGGGGGATGCTCCTAGCATCTCAACACTTCCTTTACATAATAGGGAGGAAACTGAGTACTAAAAAATCTTTTTTTTATTTTTAAGAATTCAACATTTTAAATTATTGAATTCTTTCAAAAATAAGATTAAAGTGACTAAAAAAAGTGGTCTATAACCTAAAACTTAGATTAAAATAGAGAATGCAAAATGTGTCAGGCTGCTAAGACGCTCTTAGTGTTTTGTGTTTGAATTCCTGAATTTGATGAGAAAAAATAAAAAAATAAAAAAATCTAATTATCCCGACAACTGATTATTTTTCATTTTTATTTTAATTCAAACCCAGCCTTAGGTCGACCCATTTCTTACTACTCCCTACCGGTGTAGTTTTCCGAACACTTCGCACGAAACGCTAGTTCATATCAACCGCGTTTTCTCCGATCTTTCACAAGCCCTTTCCTCCTATTTATATATAGTTTAATTTCCCAAAAATTATTCCCTAAATTATTATCTTTTATCATTTTTACTATTCCGCTCATTTAAAAAATGAATCATATTGACCCCTTAACTATTTAATTGTATTACTTACAACCCTTTCGTTACAAATCTATTGAAATAGCTAGTGCTTAAATGAATTTTCCTTATGTCTAAAATATACCATTATTTTTTCTAAATAATAAGTCAATACTTCATGTACAATGCTTATTCCTCCATTAAATGTTAACAAACTTAACCCTTATAATAAGTTTTTAAATAGTCTGTTTTACTTTTTTTTTATAAAAAGTAAAAATATTTTAGATATAAGGACACTTAATTTAAGCACATGAACAATACGTGATCGATTTTTATCATTTATTCAAAACAGATTAGTAACCGAGGAAGAAGGATAAAATTAAATCAGTTAAGGGCGTTAATATGAATCATTTTTAAATAAGAGATAAAAGTAATAAAATACGATAATTTAGGGGGTGTTTTGAAATTAAGACTCTATATATATAGTTTATGGATGAAGTTCACCACAATCCACAACAATAAAGATCTAATTATTACCAATTACCACAGCAATGTCTTCTTGCAATTGCGAAAACAAACAAGCCCTAACACCGAAAAACCGCTTTCACCGTAGTCACCACTTCCTCCTCCTCTGCAATGCATCGGCGTTGATCTACCGCGCGGTGCACTCACGCCGACTAACCAATGGTGGCCTTCATCGTATTCGCTACTCGGCCTCGCTCTCGCCCTCGAGCGCTGCCTGGCAGAGTCGGGAAGCGCCTCGCTTACGAGCGGTCGCGGAGCCCAGGGATGCGCGAAGCGTGCGATCTGGTTCCTATGTAATCGGCGATAACGTTCGGGTTTCGTCGTCCAGCTCGCGCCGCTATTTCCACGCGCGCGTATACGGTTTTGCGTTTCTCTACGACGGTGGCGATCGCGTGTAGCTCGGCGATGTTCTATTTGATTGGTTTGGACGAGTTCGATTCAGTCCGAGTGGAGCAAGAAGGGCTGTGGAGAGAAGAGGAAACGATTTCGAGTGTGCTTTCCATTTCCAGTATGGAAATTGGCGAGAGAGGAGAGAAAAGTCCATCATCATGAGTATGATTCAATTCTGGAGAAGAAGGTTAATTTTCCTTGGAAAAAAAAACGAGTGAGCTGCCAGTAATTTGGCCTTAATCGTTCCATTTGGGAAAAAAAACCCATAATTTGTGTACATTAAAGGTTAATGATGTGTTCAAGTAAATGATATTAGGAGACCTTGTATTAATAATATTAGACCCCGTTGAGGAGAAATTATTTAGTGGTATTAGAGTAAAAAGTTAGTGTGGTAATATAAAAATTTAATTTTTTTTGAATGTCAACGTGGTATATGTCAATTCAGTCATTGGGTACTTCATTGTTCAAAAGCACCAAATAATCACTCTCGAGGGGAATTGGGTTAGTAGTCCCTTTGGGGTTATTTGACTGTCGGATAGTATCAGGGTAAGTTTAAAAGGATAAGTTTGAGGAAAAATAAGTTTGGTGGAGATAATTTTTAACGTTGTTTGAATATTTTTTAGAATGGACGGAATAAATGTTGGGATAAGAAGGAAAATTAAAATATTAAATATGAAAAATTATATATACATATAATACATATATAAATATCTAATATAAAGATATAATTAATACATATTATATATAGGATATAGATATAGATTATCCGCCCGGATAAACTTTTGGTTAGGGTGAGAGTCACCGAAGACTTATCCACCTCTATCCGCCTGACCTGAGTAAGCTAAAAAGCTTATCCTGAACGTTTAAACCATCCAACGCGGCTAGAGGGAGTATCCGGGGGAAAAAAATTATCACCTAAGGCTATCCTCCAACCAAACGGATCCTTAAGCACTACATTCATAGGACTTTTTTGGTGCTTATTGTTGTTTCTATATTTGTAATTCGAATCATTCAATTTTTAAAATCTATTGACATATGATCTATAAAAAAATCAAGTTAATCAAAACATTAGTAGTGAAATGAGAAGACATTCACTTGTCTTATTACTTATAGACGTGTTTGATGCAAGGGATTAGTATGGATTGGATTAACAATTCCATTCCCTCATCTAATTTATGTTAAGGTCCATTTTACCTTGGAATATTAACCCCATATGAAGGATTAATTATATTCCAAGGGGATGAAAATCATGGGTGATGAACTAACAGGTATGGACAAAAAGGCTATCTTTAATACAAAACCAAACCCGCTTCTATGGTCTTCCTCCTATAAACCAAAAAACTTTCCTCTATCTCTATCCTCAAAACATTCACTCTCTACCTCCTCGTGAAGTCCTAGAATATTTTTGTTATTGGTTGGTTCTTATGATAGGGGTGAACGCAGTTCAGTTGGTCTGATTTAGGTTATAAAATTGTAAAATCGAACTGTAAGTAACAGGCCAATATTTTTGACCGAATCGAAACCGAGAAAAAAAAAATGGAATGAATCAATGGGTCCGACGGCTTATTGACGGTTCCGGGGTGGTGGATGATTTTTTACTTAACTCCTAGCTTATGTATTTTTTGCTTTTCGATTTATTTTACAAAGACAAACTCAAAAAATAAAATATTTTTGTTTAAAAAAGATAAAAAAAAGATTGCTAAAGAAAATTATTCGAATGTTGCCACAGTATTTTAAGAGTGAGAAATTCCATTTCAGTCTAAAAAGTTTTTATTCAAAAGTAGAATTGAATATGCATCTTTTAGCATTTAATATGCAAATCTATATCACAATTCTAGAGTGGACTCTAACATGTGAATAAATCTAATTAATGAACATGTGTAGAATTTTAACATTTGATCATGCATCAAAATGTTACATTAGTGAGGTAAAAATCTTGAGGGCGAACAAACCAGCAATTAGAATTTTAGATGGCAACCTCGGGTATGAGCCAGAGAGACAAACATTACTGGCTGGGGTGAGGCCGCTCAAAAAACCCCTCGGCATAGCGATGAACGCGTATGAGATGAATATTTAGACCAAAGACAACAGAGGGCTCGGAGACTAAGAAATAAGAATCGCGATTGCAGTTATCTCTTTTGAAGAATGATGAGCCAATTTTTAGATGAGATTTCGAGACGTGTGGGGAGATGGCGCTGTGCGTAATTTGTGGAGGTTGTCGGTGTGACGAAGATCTCCGCGTAACTATAAGATGGGGGTCGTTGATCGTGAATATACCAAATGAGTCACCTTCACCACAGTAGGAAGAGGTTAGGCGACAGAACTATCAAACATCGGCTATTGGCGGACTTGGAATGTGTGGGGGAGAACACGAGTGATATACGATAGATTGGCTGCTGAGTGGTTGATCAAGGGCGGACATGATTGTCTTAGAATTTGAACATGGTTACCTTGGATTGAATCATATCTTCTTCTGCAATATGTAATACGAGGTCAGTGAAAAATATCTCTCATCACGTGATTTTCAAGGTTTAAGGGTAATATGATCATTGTATCTTTTATTCTATCCAAATCTCACATAACATAGGAATAGGATTGAATAATAAATTGTCTGTGATCTAATCCCATGCTCACGCGAGCATAAAATTGCTTAGGATTGCAAGAGGATATAATTCCAAGACTATAATTCCTCGGACTAGTAGTCCTAGGACTACTAACCCTCCAATCCATCCCTTGAATCAAATAGGGCCATTAGTATATTAAAAAAAAATAATGGTTAAATCATATATTCTTGAGATTCGATTAAATTGTGGTTTTATGAATGATCAACTCAACAAGTTCTACAATATTTAACGATTAAACGTTAAGATGAACTATAACAGAATATTTTATGCGACACTGCAAATTTGTACGTTTTTAGATTTACCATTTGATCAAAATTTTATGTTATCGATTCCTATAGATGAGGAAAAATCCAATAATGTAAAAATTTGTTCTAATATAGAATATAAAAAATCTACGAAAGACAAAAAAAAATAGATAATTTATTCAACCAAAAATAAATTTTAGTTTTTAGTGCATTTTTCACATTAGATAGATTTTTTTTTTATTTTTAAACTCTTCTCCTCAAAATACAATACAGAAAGTATAATATTTTAATTTTAAACGATATTTTTTTGTTCTAAAAACCAAAAATCTCGAAAACTAAAAGAATTGGAAGATTTTTTTTTTTTCAAATTAAACCAAACAAAGTCAAAAGCTCCATTTTGAAATGAGAGGGAGTGATGTTCCCACAGGTTAGTTGTAGGGATGGCAATTTGCCTCCGCCCCGCCCCCCGCCCCGATTCCCCGCCCCATAGGGGGGTGAATTTTCGGATTTTTCGGGGATCGGGATTAAAAAAAAAAAAAAATCGGGGACGCGGCGGGGCGGTTTGGTATCACCCCGCCCGATCCCCGAAAAGTTACCCCAAAAGGTAAAATTACAAAGTAAGGGTCATAAAAACTAAAAAATGGCCCAAAGTTTAGGGGAACAAAGCGAAATTAACCTTATATCTTCCAATTTATCATTGTCTGTGAATCGATGTTACCACAGAGATGTTCCAACCAGAGACAGAGACAGAGAGAAAAGAGAAGGCCGAAAGAGAGCGAGAGAGAGCGAGAAGGCCGAGGAGACGACCGACGGATGCGGAGGCTGGCGATTCAAGGGCCGATGGGTGCGATTCAGGGACGAACCCCGGAAGGTGCGATTCAAGGGCCCGACCGAAGGTGCGATTCAGGCGCCGAAGGTGTGATTCAGGCGGTGGGAGGGTTCGATTTGGGCGATGGGAGGGTTGTGCTGCGATTCAAGCGGAAGAGACTGCGGTTTGGGCTGGGACGTTATACCACAGACCCTAAATGTATAGATCTGATCTCAAATTTTTGAATAAATAAGTTTTTTCGGGGTTTGCGTCGGGGCGGGGATCTCCGGTCAACGTTAGGGGCGGGGATGGGGGGTGGTATAACTCAATCCCCGCCGGGGATCGGGGCGGGGGGGATCGGGGATGCAAAAAAATTTCAGGAATCGGGGACGGGGAGACCAAAAATCCGGACCCGCCCCGCCCCATTGCCATCCCTGTTAGTGCACTTGAAGTGATAGCCTTAAACGTTATCGTCCTTTTCTGTTTCTTTTCTTTTTGAACCCTTTTTCCTCAAACGAAGGGCAACGTTCTGTCACTTCCTATGGAAAACATAAAGAAGGATGGTCTTTTTCTCCGTCATTTATGGGCAATTGTCATATGAGTCTTTATAGTAGTAAATTTACTAAAACAATGCCCTCTACATAGTGAAAATATTGAAAGTAAAAGTGTGTCTTTCATAAATTCACCCTAAAAAATAACAAAAAAAATACAATTGAGAAAAAGAGGAGTATGAACATTAGTGTGGCTTAATATATTTAGTTCGTATAATGATTTATTGGTGGTTTTGGTTGAAACCAAATGCAAAAAACAAAACCGGAGAATTGGTTCGGTTAAAATTTATCAAAACAGTTTACATCCCTAAAATTGATATTATTTTGGAGTATGATCAGAAGGGCACGCGCCGTGGTTATTACACGGGCGCGCCTATGTAGCGTGCTTGCCACATACACCCATTTGGCCGTGTGCCAAATAGGACTCTATTATTTGCCCAATGAAAAGCCTGAAAGCACAAGGAAAAACACAAGGATGGGTAAGGTTTTTTACCAAACGTGTTTTTAGACGTGGATTTATGGTTATATAACTGATTGAACACGTGGGCTTTCAGCGTATTCAGTTCTCTCAACCTTGCCAGAGAGAGAGAGAGGAGGAGATGGTAAGCTTTTGGTTCTTGCCCCAAAACATTCTGATTAATAAAAAACTTAAAAGGCAAACAATGGATAGAATCACAGATATCGCAAAATAGGCAGAGTGAAAGTTCAACAATATTAAGTTGCCGTTTTAACGGATAGGGCAAAACATTCCTATAGTACAAGACTGAGGGCAATAAGTTCTTCATAAAACATGCCAGGGTGAAATGAAGCGACAAACTAACCCCTATGAAGATAATACTGCATGGGATATTAATGAGAATCAAGTTGGGGGTCCCAAATGACAGACTAACCGAGGTTCACATTCCCAACATCCAATAGCGCGGGCCCCAGAGTGTGGCAAAGGAATTTGAACTTGCGGACCTTTTTGGTGGTGGTGGGGTGGGGTGGGTGTGGGCTTAGTTGGGGGCAAACTCCCCACTCAACAACCCTTTGCGGTTGGTCAAGAAACAGAATTCGTTGTTCCAAATTACTTATCCAAAATTATGGAAAAGAACGAAGTTACAGGCAGGAAAGTGTCTTCCTTAGGCCTGTTTTTGGATTATTAAAGGATGAAGAAGAGAATTGTGCGAGGAAAAAAAAAGTTAGGAAGTTAAATCTAACCTGTTAGATCATCAAATTGTCCATTTCATCTTCCTTTTCCTCCACTAAATCTTTGAATCGTCAGAGAAAAGAGGGAAAAGTTGATAGATCCAACAGCTCAAATTTAATATTTTATCTTACTTTTCCTTTACCTCATAGAATCTCTTAAAAATTTGATTCCAAATACAGCCGATTAATGAACTTGCCAGATTTCAACGAGAGGTACTCATTTCCACGGGTAATGTAGTTACCTGCAATCTCGCCTGTCTTTTTACGCATCAGCCATCTGATTAAGATAGTGAAAGTACTGTGAGCCACTGAACATCGTCTTGGTCTCGGGAGGTTGCAGGCCGTGGAGGGTCCCCTCTGTGAATTGTGCCCAATTAGCTCCCGTTTTTTCTTCCCAAAATCCTTTTTCCTGGTGTGAAAACAAGCTGGCAGATAAAACCGTTGAACCGTGGACAGTCAAACCAAAACCACATCATCCCGAAGCTCTTTTGAACAACCATATATCATACCCTTTGGTCGATAACAACATCCCAAGCTTTTTCCACTCGGGGCATATCGGATCATGAACTTCTATAACATCGAGAGGGAAGTAGAATATCAAGTTGTATAGCCAAATCACCCCAGCCCGCCCCATCCAATCCCTTCATAAGCAGCAAATTGACAGTTTGCATGAACAGCAATCAACGTAGAAATCTGCTCGCAAAAAGAAAAGAATTGTCCACCAAAGCGGGCTGTTCAAGTAATCAGCAGGTTATCGATGAGGGTTGAAAAAACAAACATAAAGAAAAGGACAAGAATTAAGCAGTTCACTTACCAACTGAGCAATAAAGAAAGCCATCACAAGCAAGAGGCCAGGACGTTCAATGAAAGACCAACTTCTTGAACGTGTCACAAAAATTAGGGCATGACTGATGATGCTCACTTGAAGGTATACTGCCGATGCAAGCTGCTTGAAGTCATCATGAGCCGTTTCTTGGAGAGTATGAACCCCAAATGTACGCTGGAAATTAAACAATGAGGAAAATTAAGATCAAGCATTGCAGTTGAAAATTCATCGTGCATTCACGAGGACACTCACAGATCATGGAAAAAAGTAGATATGCCACATGCATGCAGAAATAGTGAGCCTCAAAATTTGCAACTTGTGTCATAATTTCACAATATCAAAATCTTTGATTTGTCAGCTGAATAGAGCATTACTACCTAAAATAAAATGCAAATTACAAGCTATAAATTCTATAAAGTTTCTCATCAATAAAAACTTCAATCAATTTTTAACACATCTAAAGCTAAGCCAGGACCCACTTAGATCTCCATCTTGATCTTTAACTCCGGTGAATAGGCAATTTTATGCAGTGAAAATGAATAACAGTATTAGCTCCTCTCTCCAGTCCTTCTCAGGTTTCCCCCTCCTTCCTTCCTTTGTCTCAAACAACATTCTTTTTCTCATTTCTATTCTTATCTGCCAGATTCTCTATATCTCAAAATGCGAAGTGTGAATGGATCAGCCTCCATTTGAAAAAAAGGACAGAAAAAGGTAAGCAGGGGGTAATGATGTGTGATGACTTCTAGTTTTCTTATTTTGATAAGTACGAATACGGTGGTGCCTCAAGGGCCAAGAAGTTAGTTCTATTGAATCCACAAATTTAAATATTGTCAAACGGACAGAGAATTCTGCGGGGCAAACTTTATGAAGAACAGAATAATGGGAACAGGTGTACAGTTCGGTTAAGGACTAATGAAGTTTGTACCTCAAAGCAATCAATGTTTTTTTTTTTTTTTTTCCTTCTCATGCTAAAGTGTCTGTACAGAGAGTGAGATCAAAGGGCAAACTGAGCAATCATTAGACCACTGTGGTCACAGAGAAAGATGATCGAGATAATACGGTGGAACTTCGTTCAAAAAGTTATTCAAGGTATCAAATCCCAATGCATCTACGGAGTACAATAGCAATCAGTCCAATAGTGCAAGGACATTGCGAAGTTCGGTTTGTGAAGACGAAAGCTTGTTTTAGTACGGAAAAGACTCATTAGTTGAGGATGATGAATACTCTGGTGATATTGAGGTGTTGAAGGATAGGGGGAGAGGAAATAGAAAGCACTGGAATCAAAGTTCAATTCTGGATAAATGAAAAGTAGAGCACATCAAATTGCCAGACAATCCCAGAATGGAGGATGACAAAAGTCACTTCTAGATGATAAAGAAATATGATTTCCGGACATGTACGATTTTTAAATTCAAAATGCTTCTACAGGAAAAAAAGTCTGTTTATATTGCCCCGCCAGAGAAAAATGACAGTCATCGTGGCAAAGTAAGCCACCAAGAATGATTTCCCCCAGTAGTTAAAAAATTTTCAGCCGTTCCAGCTATATGGCCTGAGGAGACGGTTTCACCCATCCTTCGATATCGTCTAATGGGTACTGGCATATACATATAGGGGGCATTTGGGCAAGCATTTTTAAAAACCATTACTGTAAAGAAGCAAGCATTTGAGGGTTAATGAGAAGATAGAAGAATCGGAGAAGAAATAAGCATGTGAGTTTGTCGTGAATATGTTCCCAGGATATTTCTACTTTGAAACTAAGTAAGAAATAAAATGGTAAGAATATGTGTTGCCCAGGGATCATCCCAAATCAAAACACTTACCCAAACGGATTGTAATAGAAACTGCATATATCTGCACAACGAAAACCCCAGATAAAAGAAATCAGTTACGGCAAAAGTC
>VIGQ01002162.1:15000-17500 GCA_009663005.1 Actinidia chinensis | reverse complement strand
ACTCTACTTGCTATGGGTGGAAAATGAAGGGAATCTAATCAGGTACCATAGTCTCGCACTTCTCCTCGTGGCACGTAAGGCTGAAAAATAAATTAAGTCAGTCAAGTTTTTGTTGCGCACAACTATTTATTATTTTTTACAAGTTTGAGTTCGAGAAAATTTAACGAACAAGTCAAGCCGGTTGGCTTAGACTTGAGTCAAGCACTCAGCTTAAGTTTGCAAAGTGCTTGAACGCCAACCAATAAAATTGGTGCATTTATACTCATCAACGAAGTAATGCTCTAGCTAATTTCGGAATGTGAACTCGTGCAATAAGTAAATAGGATCACTCTGAGTCCAAAAACGAAAATCATGCAGATCTAAATCACATTCTTCATTTCCTATCAAAATGATTACCATCCAAGTTGTCAAATGTTAATAATTTATACTAAAAGGCATGCTGTAATAATTTTAGCATTATTAATACGTCTTTAGTTATTTTATTTTAAGAAAATCTGTGTGACATGTTGCATTATATTATTAATTTAATGATTGTGCACGAATGTGTCGCTTATTCTATAGAGTAATGATTTGTGTGTAGAGTACAGGTACAATATGGAAGATCATCATCGGCTTCTTATGGAATAGAAGTTTATCGTCACAACTTTTAGATGGAACTTGAGACATCACATAGACTGTAGTTTAAGATTCTTAATATGTTTGTCTTGACTCAAGGAACGGTATAGTTCCCACTCTTGCACTATATATTTTAATATGTATTGAATAGTACGGTGTTGAGGCAAAAAAAATTGTTTTTTATACTGACTATATAAAACAATTAATAACTCATCTTTATTATAAATGTTATACTTTTAATTCTATATAATAAATAACACTGCATTTAATATTTATTGTTTTGATTTACAAAAAAGTGAGATTCTTTGTGGGTCAATAAATTTAGTGAGTTGGACAGTAACATTACGTGAATGATAAATATTAATTATTGATGGAATTCATATCCCAGTAATAGGGATTGATAAGACCCCCTGAAGAAGTTTTTATAAGTTTTGATTATGTCAAACCCTGAGGTGATTATGAATTTCGACCATATCACATATTTAAGTAGAGGTTTCAAGGAATTAAATAAATCTATTAATTTTAATATCATAATTTAAATTTATAGACTGGTATTTTGTTTTTACGTGGGAAGGATAAAAATTTTAATAAAAAATAGCTCGAATTAAAATTCTGACTATGACAAGAATTGCACTTATAAATTATTATAGTGGCCTTAATTATAATTTACCTAAATAATGATTAATCCTATTTGTATAGAAAGTCTAATCATACTTATCATTTGGTCCATGTTGATGCCTATATTACATTCACTCTAGTGCAATTAGGGGGTTAACGATATTCGAGCTTCATCGTTTTGATTAGCAACGTAGGGTTACGAAAATTCTGAGATTTACGTTTTGGTGAGAGAATCGAATCCCTAACACATTTTCATTCGGGACTCAATAAAGCTATGATTCTGATCACGTAATTAGTCTCTGCTAATTAGATCAAATTTTTTTAATATTATATATATTGTACTATGACCGAGTTGTGAAAACTTCGCAGTCCACACACAAAAGCGTGCTTCCTTAAACCAAGGTCTTATGCATATTTTAAACGAAGGGCATTAAGTTTGGCTAGAAACGGCTCCCCACTTGACGATAAACTACAAAAATGCAAAAACGACTATAATTTTCTTTTCATGCTCAATTGAAGCATATGACAACGTTTTTTTTTTAACTTTTATCCTTTTCGGGTTGAAATAACACTTGATCTCCCCTGAGGATTTTAATTAAAACTGCACAAAGGCACCCCTAAATAACTTTTGAAAAATACACTGACCTCCCCTGAGTTTGCGGTTTTAACACAAAACCCCGCTTCTGTTAGTCAACTGACACTGACGCCTGACAATGCAACCCTGACTATTTTTTACCTCTCTCTCTCTCTTCTATATATATATATATATATCAACAAATACAAAAAAATAGTAATCGACATAAATTACATTTGTACAAAAAAATATTTTCACTACTTAAAAGTACATTGAGATAATTTTTAATGATCAAATACCCCTAAATAAGTGCATTTAAATTATCTTCTACTTTTTTAATCAAATTTATAGTTTTTTTAGTTTTCGTTTTTAATTAAGATAATTTTTTAATAAATATACTTATCTAAAAATCAGTATCCAAATTTTAATCAATTTAATATGGATATTCAATCCACAAATCGAACTTTGGTCTAGTTTTTAATACAAATCAACTCATATAAAAATAAATACAAAACATCCCTGTGCAAAAAATGCAAACCAAGTCAAAATGGACTACCAAACGTTTGAAAACGTAAAAACCATTTTTGTTTATATTTGAAACGATTCAGAAAAAAGAAACTTGCCTTTTGCAAAGAACACAAGGTCAAAGATATATACGAAGATAGAGATATATATATATATACGAAAAAATGT
>VIGQ01002162.1:7500-10000 GCA_009663005.1 Actinidia chinensis | reverse complement strand
ACGCACGAGGCATCTGATCAGTAGAACCAGAATATCCGGAAACCATGCCCATCCTAATTCATCCGAAGTTCTGTCGTGTTTGGATTCAAGATTAATTTAGGCCAAGAAAAGCATTTAGGAGAAATGATCAAAAAGTAAGCAAATATAGATTACTTTGAGCCATTAAGATCCATCCACTTTTCCGACCAAACTTTAACTGATTCCGAGAACACGCCATATGTCCATGAGCATGAAAAGTAGATGGATCAACGGCTCATTCGAACGATTGGAATCATCTAATTTAAGGTATTGCATGAGCGTGATAATAAGTTTGATGCCATTGGAATACCTAAATAAGCGAGGGTCCACATGGTCTTTATCACCAATAAGAGTACATTAAAGAGAATGTAATTATAAGAATATGTATTGTTACGACCTTGGATTAATTGGAGGACAGATAATTTAGAGTGCCACTTAGTTTTGGGATTTTATTAATACTAATGGAAGATGAGGGATGTTACAATAGTTTCCTGTATGAGGATTATTGCTAAATCTTCTCTAATTCTAAGAATTACATGTTTGTAGTGCGCCATTGTTAGGACCTTATTCGACAAATATATGAAAACCTTGAATTACGATACATTGTGAATATAAGATATATAAAAACATAATAGAAAAATTTTTGATATTTTATTAAATTATTAAGTAAGTGGCTCGTGCCTACGGGGTCACTATTAAACAAAATAACATCTTAGGCGTAGCTCATTAGAGTTTTACCACTAAATCAAAACAGATAAAATATAAACGTTAGATTAAAAAATAAAGCATGCATATACAAAATATTTTTTAAATTTTATTTGATGATTTTTAGAGCTAAACTAAGATGCCGTGTGATATTCATAATCATCATTAATTGAATGACATGAATGAATCAGTTCTGACTTACTCCATTGATAGATAGAATACATGACACAAAAAGCGCGCATTCAACACATGACACTAGGGGAAGACTGTCTCGGTGGTCAGAAAAATTATTAAAAAAAAATGTCTGATAACCTGAATGTGTGTTAAGATAACAAATTCGAGTGAAAGAAAATAAAATGAATTATATAAAAACAGGATAAGATAATTTAATGATCTTAAAAAATTGATAATTTAAACTTTTAATTTTAGATTTATCTTTTATTTATTTCTTTTACTAAAAATTCAGAATCAAACACAGCCTAAGAATATGATATCCCCACGGAAATTGTATGCGGAACTCTTTGTTAGATAAACGACTGGTGGTATTTCTAAGGACACAGCGCAGTACCTATTTTGATTTTCGACAGACGAATATAATTTGCAAATTAAAAAAAAATTAACGGAGAAAGTGTAACATATATAAAAATAAATAATAATGAAACCATAAAATGATAATTAAAAACTGAAAACAAATTAAAGAAGAGAAAGAAGAGGGAGAAGATCCATACCATAAATCAGATCAAGAATGAACCTTAAATAAAGAAGTGAAAGGGAAAACAGGGGGAGAAAGAAGATATGATCACACATTAATGAGAAAAACAAAACCTAGCCAAAACTAGGAACATAACGAGGGAAAATTGGAAGGATGGAATACTACTTAGTGAACCTTGGAGAAAATTAAAAAATGGTCCTTTTTACTTATGTAAAAAAACGATATTAAGTAATTATTGTCAAAAAAAATTATTTTGAGTAACGATGTCAAAACTTTAATATAAAATTTATAGTATAAGACCCAATATAATCATTAAATAGTTTTTCATAGTCAGAAAATCATAAAGTTATCATATGATTGTTAGGTTAATGAAATCATCAACTTCTAAATTTTGAATAGACAAAATATCAACTAGAATAAAAAAAAATAAGGAAGTTATCAACGTTAGAATAATGAGAAGTTCACTCAAATATTTACTATGATTGATAAAGCCAAGATAATGTGCGCTCAATATTTATCTGAGTGTGCAAATTAGTATATGAAAAGATACCAATTTTTAATTGGATCAAAAGTATGAGAAAATATCAAATCAAAACTCAACCGTGATATCAGTCACGATAAGTTTTCAAAGATTTATTTTGTAAAAAATTAAAAAATTAACGACACATAATGCAATACAGCACAACATATTAAGAAATAATTAACTTCTAAATGACTAGAGAGAATTTTTGTTATTACAATTTCAGTACCCAAATTTAAAGTGCATATAGTTACTGTATTCTTAAAGTAGAGCAAAAAATGTATTTTTTACTGATCAATAAAAAATTTATTTTGTCGTTCATTAAAAAAAGTAGAATTATTAATAAATTTGATTATTATTTTTATATGTATACTTTTTATTTAAAAAAGAGATTACATAATTAAGGAGATAATCTTTATTAATGTTAAAGATTGAAATATTAATAACATTTAAGTTCAAAAGAGATTACTTGTTGTTTAATATAAGATTCTTAGAATATTGAAAATTTTTATAAACATATAAGTTAAATTATTATATATATATAG
>VIGQ01001581.1:60000-62500 GCA_009663005.1 Actinidia chinensis | reverse complement strand
TTGAGCGATGATGAAAGCGAACAGTGGTGATAATAGGCATCATTAAGTACCAATTTAATAATAATAAAAAAATGTTAATGAGTGAGGAGGCGTGATTGGCATCAGTAAGTAGTACAATTTAATAAACAAAATAAATGTTAATGAGCGAGTCGACCGACAATAAAAAATGCGGAAAATCGATGGTAAATCAAAGGATTAAGTGGTCTTACACGTATTGTTAGCGAATGCCAATATTAAAAAAAGAAGAGTGATAACTTTTAATAATTAATTCATAGAAGTGGACAGAGGCAGTTAACGATGCTATTTTGGCTAATAAATCTAAAATTTACCAAAGTGGCTCAATTATAATGATGCAAAAAAAATAAAAAATATAAATAATAAAATATCATAGAGTAAAGTGGTCGCGGCACGTGGCGGAACAATGTGCCAAGTCAAACACTAGATACATAAAGTTAACGGGTTTTAAAGACTATCTCGTCATGTCTCAAAACAACCAAATCTGTTTCAAAACACAAGATAAGTCCCCTTTATATAACATCTATCAATGTAACTCACGTTTGGATCGACTCTTACGTATCATCCCCGAAAAATATTTAGAAAAGAAAGGATAAGCTACCAACGGTTGGTGAATTAAATTTTACCATCGAAGGTAGATTCTTCATCAAACTTTATACCTATCAAACGATTAGTTATTTACTCTCTAGAAAAGGTCGATTCTTAAATTCTAAAGAGAACTCAACCTTTGATATAAAAAAAAAGATTGTGTCATGAAGAAACCCTAGTTGTGAATTTGCCAAGTAAACATCGCAAACTTGATATATTTACCAATCAAACGCAGTAAAATCAATAAATGATGTGGTAAATAAAGGACACCAGTTATACATGAAAACTCCAAAGTAGGAGAAAAACACATGATAAAGGGAATAAAGCACTATAGAAAAAGTAGCGGAACAAGTTCCTTACAATTCTATCGTGATTCACCACCTGAATGTCGAACGCGTGAGGAATCTCGTGAACCACCTTCGTGCAACTCTTCACGCGTATAAACCTCTCTACCAACTCGAGAGTCAATCGAGTTGAGATTTGTATTGAGGAATTGTTTCCACAGAACTAACAATGACCACCCAAGATACTGATGTGTTGACCTCAATTAGCATCACTCGTTGACAAATAAAGTGACCAATGTAAGAACTTGAGTTACAATTCATTGAATTACTTCTTATGACAATCCGGTTCAGTGGGCAATTCATTACCCCAATAAATTTAATCTAAGTTAATTATTCTGATGGTTGAGATTAAACTATCGTAGTATATAGAAGTAATATATTATAGTTTTCAGTGGACATCCAAATTCATCACGAATACACACTAAATAAAATTTAGTAGGATCAAAGATTAATAAATCCTATGGAATCTCATTTTCATACATTATCTAATCTAGATAACTTATGGATATATCATCTAATGATAAGCAAGAACAAGTATGATAAAAGGAATTTTTCATTCTAAATAATAATAAAATATTTAGATATGTGGACATACAAAAACTAAGTGTTAGTATTAGATGGGTGTCTGAAGGAGAAAAACTAAAATACAGATCTAACTTTGGAATAATATGAACAAAGTGACGACTCTTCAATACTTGAACTCACGGTTAAGGAGGTGGTTTGGCAATGCAACATTCAAATCCTCATGAAGGACATGCCTCAAAATTTTTACCATCATGTTTCGGAAAGATCGCAACATTCAATTAATACAAAAAAATCATGAAGGTTCAGATCTCAACACCAAGACCATAAGAATAATTTACAAGGAAAGGTTGTTCATAAACTAGAAATAAAGTAGCGAGTTTATTTACTTATTCATTTTTGCCACAAACGTAAAATGGCCACACAGTGTATTGCTCTAGAGAAGCATTACGTGTCTACATGTCATCAAATAATAAGCAACACGTTCGTCCTTCAGTTATCCTGCGAACAAAGCTCATCAGTCTCCTCTGGGTTCTCCCCAAATGTCTCTCGGATTTAAAGGATGTCATCATTTTGACTTCATTTGAGCTGCTTGAGCATTCTCTTAGGCCTCCGTCGTGCAGCTTGCTCTTCTGCCATTGCTGATGAAGCTGTCAGTAGTCGCATGAGCTTCGATTCAATCTGCAGAGTAAAAGTATTGTAAATATCTAGTATATAACTTAATACTAATTAATATGACTAAATAGTCGATCAGAGCTTTCAAAACCATACCACAACTTTCAAATGGAAGCTCCCGATTACGTTTTTCATGTCAGGAGCATACTGGATCTTTTTTTCTCTAATCGTTCTCTCTCAAGCCAAAAAAATGTAGACATGACAGAACCTATCGGCAAATGCCGTCTCCTTTTGTTCTTAAATTGGGTCCAAAAGTTTTAGACTGCAATCATTTTGTTTGAGCTGTCAGATATCAACAGACGTTGAATATATAGGCATAAATTATGGATTAATCGCAGAAAATTTGGACCCCACCG
>VIGQ01001581.1:52500-55000 GCA_009663005.1 Actinidia chinensis | reverse complement strand
CACGACAGGAGAGATTGTGAGACGAGGGGTGAGTGAGAGATCGATGTCTCCTCCGTTATAATCCATTCGTTCGATAGTGGATTGTTGATTCTCTCCGTTGGACGTAGGCATCGTTGGCCGAACCACGTAAATTTTGATTGTTTTTGTGTGTATGTGTGAATCAGTAATTATTTTGAGACACAATAATTGGTAAATCAGTTGACAGTGTTGACATACAGTTTGCGACGAGATGCAAGCCTTATTGCTTTGAGTTCCTTGCCAGAGAGTTGGGAGACATTGGTGTTTCTCTCACGCAATTTAGCGCCGAATTGGGAAGTTGACTACGAGTAGGTCAGGATGCCCTGTCAATGAAGAGGCTCAGGAGGAGAGAGATGGGACGAAAGATCAGAGTGAGTCGCAGGCCCTAGTCTCAGAGGAAGCCAGGGAAAGAGGCCGAGGTCAAGGAAGAGATCATCATAGGGGTACTGAAAAGGACGGTGGCGGTCACAGGCGGAGAGATGCAAGTGTTAGGTTGCTTTTATTGCCGACCAGGCAGGGCATATTCAAGAGGGATTGTCCAAGATAAAGCACAGGATCAGTCTTCAGATACAATAGTGGACAGCATGATAGCTGTGGATAAGATGAGGTTTGACTGTTATCCTAGCAGCATCGGATGATTGGAAAGTCAGATGGGGATTGTATAAGGCAGTGCTTACCACCTATGTAGAGATACAAGAGGTGTTATCTAAATATGCACAATGCGAGGACGGATAGGATGGCAAACAACGTCTAGCCAGAGTTGTTGGTAGAGGATCAGTTCGGTCCGCATGGCAGACGGGAGGTCCGGTGATGTTGACTGAGTAAGGCATGTTCCTAATCTCGGAAAAATTTGATTTATATTGGGATGAGAGATTCCAAAGGGATGCGCTTGACGCTAGTGGAGGAAAAGGGAAAAGGACGGTGGAAGGGTCGAGGTCAAGGAAGGAGCTCATAGGGGTACTGGAAAAAGACGGTGGAGGTCACAGGAGAGAGATCGCACTGTTAGGTGCTTTTATTGCGACCCCCAGGAGGGGCATATAAAAGAGGATGTCCAAAGTATAAAGCACAGGATCAGTCTTCAGATACAATAGTGACAGCAGTGAAGCTGTGGATGGAGGATGAGTTTGACGTTATCCTAGCAGTCTCGGATGATGGAAAGTCAGATTGGGTATTGAATTCAGGACAGTACTGACCACTTATGTAGAGATAAAGAGGTGTTCCTTTTAAATATGCACCATGCGAGGGACGTTATGGGATGGCAAACAACACGTCTAGACAGAGTTGTGGTAGAGGAATCAGTCCGCGTTCCGCATGGCAGGACAGGAGGTCGGTGACGTGATGAGGTAAGGCATGTTCCTATCTACGGAAAAATTTGATTTATATTGGGATGCTAGATTCAAAGGGATGCAGGTTGAGATAGTGGAGGAACTCTCAGAGTTTCCAAAGGAACAAGGAGATACTGTGGGGAAGAGACTGGCGGGCTATACGCTTGGAGGGGAGTGTCCAGACAAGGGGAGCCTACTGTCCGACATGGGTCTAGTGGTATTAGCGAGAAGAGGGACACGGGAAGCAAAACGTTGCACAGCGGTACGCAAAGCAAGCGCAGGGGTACTTGGGGGATCCGTAATGGTACCTGGAGGAGCGCAGAGTGGTATAAGAGCGTAGGGAGATGCTTTGGACATGGTACGGAAGTTTGGCCAGACACAGGTAGTGTCAACAGTGCAAGGATGTCCATAGAGAAGGTTCAGAGGAAGAGACCCAAGTCGATTTTGAAAGGCTGTACAGCGAATGTGCGCGGAGACGCCGAAGCGGTCTTCTTTTGCTCTCGATTTGATCATGGCGTTGATACTCTCCCAGTTGTGTGCACATCGGAAGAGAACGGATGAGCACGATAACTCGCAAGTGACTACTTTGTGGCGTACCCCCCGGTGGGAGTGTGGTTCACACCAGTGGCGGGGGTGTACAGGGCACCTCGTGAGAAGGTGCAAGCACAGGCACTTGTGTTGGAGGTGCTACACTCGGTGGGAAGTGGAGTAAGCCCGTTGATGAGGCTAATGTATCTCGATGCTGTCTTACAGTCTTATGGGGGAGCTGGATCAAAAGCTGTCATGAAGGACAACTTGAAGAACGTCAGATTACCCTCCATGGGCCTGGAGGGGGAGATTGTTGGTCCAGCCCATTGGTGAGTCCCAAGCCCATTTGGATGAGTCCAAGTCCGTATCCAAGCTCAGCCCAGTTTGGAGTTCATAAGGAGTGTTTATGCGACGGTGAAACTCTCGAGTTATCTAGAACTCTTTGAGAGTCTTTATCTTTTTGTTTTCCTAGATTATTAGGATAATGATTAGAGTATTCGGGTAGGAGTCCACCACCTCCTTCCCTTGGTCTAAAGGGAGGGTAGTGTGCTTAGATTTTCTACGTGCGTTGGTGTTGTGGCTGAGAGCAGATTGCTGTGAGGTAGAGATTGAGAGCAAACAACAGAGAT
>VIGQ01001581.1:37500-45000 GCA_009663005.1 Actinidia chinensis | reverse complement strand
AAGTTATTAGATCAGAATTAAGAGCATAAACACTCATATAAACATGAGTATTAATTATTTTATTTATAGTTAGTATTAAACATAATACCTTAAACATGATCTTATTAATACACGCAAAGTAGTACAACATCGTGCAAGGAGTTGAAACTACACAAATTTTTCATAGTCAAGACAGATTGTTAAAAAAAATCTTGCCTCTACAGGCCTACTGATGATGTATCAATTCCATCGAGAATGTGAACGATGAGCTTATATTCTATAAGAAGCAATGATCTGATCTTTCATGTGTAAGTCATACTCTACACACCAAATTGTTTACTTTATAGAATAAGAGATACACATGCACAAACATTAAATCAATAATGCAATGCAAACATTACTCACATAGATTCTCATTAAAATGGAATAATTAAATTTATTAACAAATACTAAAGTCATTACACAAAATATATCTTTTAATATAAATCCCTAACAGTTCTAACAATTTTGACCCCATAAAAAATTAGCAATTTGCCTTAAATTCTATAAATTCTACAATTTTGATCTCGATGAACATAAGTTCTGACAATTTTGACCCCACTAACCTAAGTTCTGGCTCCACTCCTTAAAAGACTATATAATTAGGTGAAAAACATGATTAAAATAATAATATTAATCATCAATGACACGTGGTATCACCACTCAATAAACATCAATGACACGTTGTACACCACTCAATAAAAAAATGCCATGTAGATTTAATAAACCTCACTCTACTTGGATAATAGTTATTGAAAATCAAAAATGAGCAGTTACATTCAAATGGTGAAGTTTTTCATCCCTATAGAAGGTATATTATTTAATAGTGACGTATTAGATGATATAGCAAATAGATGATGAAGTAAAGCATCGTTACAAGAAAGTTTCACTCAATATAATTAGGCGTAGTTGTAATGTACTTGTAATAAGTATGAATTTTAATTGTTAATTTTTTATAAGTATTATATAAAATTCATCTGCGGTAAAGGAGGGGGGTGGCCGACTAAGCGAGAAAAAAGGCTAATAGTAGTGCAGTGCCGAATGGTATTATTTGTGCAGTAGTGGTGTTATAGCCAAGGAGTTGAATGAGCATTGGAGGTACCGAAGGGTATTGTTTTGTGCAGTAGTGGTGCTACAACTAAGGAGTCGGATGAGCATTGGAGGTGCCGAAGGGTATTATTTGTGCGGTAGTGTTGCTACAGTTAAGGAGTCGGATGAGCATTGGAGGTGCCGACCGTATGACGAGAAGAATGGAAATAGAGGTGTCAATAGTATTATTGTTGCGGTGGTATCAAACCATTCCTCCCCATCTAAGAGCCACTCTTCTTTGAAATTTTTGTGGTAAACACCTGACAAACAACAAAAATACATACATTTACTAAAGATGCAAAAAAAAAAAAAACTAGCCCAGTGAGCCCACTCGCCGTTTGGCCCAGACTAGGCACAAGTGAAAGCTGCCAAGCCCATTTGAGCATAGGTCTGATGCCGGCCAACTAGACTCGAGCTAGACACCATGACAAAGTCTAGTCCGTTTAAGCAGCTTGACCCGTTTGAGCCAATAACCTATCCCACCCGATTCTGGCGTATCCATTTGAGATTTCAAGCCAAGCCTAGCCCCTCCTGTCCCCCTTCCCTCGTCAACACTTGTATCTTCAAAAAAACGGCTGTTTGCGCTTTTTTTTTTTTTTTTTTGAGTTTTTTGACCTCTTTACAACCCCAACAACTATGTAACAACAAGTTTTGGGAGTGAAATAGTAATTGGATTATAAATGACCGAAATACCCCTCCATAACAACTATAAACGACTCATTTTTTTGGGTATTTTGGTCAAAGAAGCTAACACAAATTCCTATAAATAACTCTAATCCTACATACTTATTCCTTACCTTTTTATTAGTATCGAAATTTATTTTATTGTATCGTTACTATTTTACAAAAAAAAATACTTTTAAAATAAATGTATCCTAGGGATTAAAATTTAGAAGACCATGTCAATCTTCAATTCCAACTAGTCTTCAGGACTATTATTATAAGTGATTGCTTTAAAGTGTTTACAAAACAAATAAATGAATTAAATACTAAACTACGTGCACACAAATTTTACTGGTTCATGCATTTCTGATATGTGACAAGGTAGGAATCACCTTCATTATTATTTTGACTGCAATTTATATTAGCAATCTACTCTGATACCAATTTAAAAAAGACCTCTAGCTGTGAATTTGCCAATTAAACAACTAAAATGTATCTACCGATCAAACCACAATAAAAGCAGTCAATGATATAGTAAATAAAGGACACTAGATTATAATGAAAAACTGATTGAGTAAAAGAGAAAAGTCACATGATCAAGGGAAGAAAGCCCTATAGAAAAAGTAGCATATACAAAAGTATCCTTACAATCCTATCGTGAATCCACATACCTTGATGTCAAACTCGTTATCAAATCCTCGTGAACTGCCTCCTTGCAACTCTTCACACACCTCAGCCTATTCTACCAACTCGGAATCCACTGAGTCTTCAACCATACCTTCGAACTCCTTCAAAGGATGTGTTCTTCTAGTTTAAATAGTACCGAAAAACCCTCAAGAGCACATCAACGTCTCTGGATCAATGAATCTTGAAAAAGCTCTTGAGTTCATAAACCCTAGTCTCATATGCTTCAAAAACGACACAAAAATATTAAAATATCGAGTCACATATTGTATCGTAATACTGAAACGCAAAGAGTTGGATCTCCAGTTCACTTGCCGGGCGGGCAAGTGAACGAAGTCCAATTAGAAAGCAGAGCTCGTGATCGGCTCACGGGGCGGGCAAGCAACATGTTGCACTAAATTGCAGTTTTTTTCCTATAGCCACAAAGCTTTTTCAAATGACAATCATGGGTGCGGATTCACATACTAACACTTAAAATAACACTCAGGGAAGAAATTAAAATAAATATAAATTAAAAATATTTTACCTCACACATTGACAAATCTTACGGGAGAAATTCTAGTCTCAATAGTGCATATTTGTATATATTAATTCCTACAAATTATAAAGTTTAATGAAATATGAGTTTTATACCTATCAAACTTTATTTTTTTAATTCTTTACTATTACTAAAAAATTCTTTAAATTCAGAAAAAAAAACCAACCCTTGTTTAGAAAACATATGGAATTTATTGTATATATGAAATCTTATAAAATATGAACTCTAATGAGTAAAAGCATTTTTACCTTCAAATTTATTTTTCCAACTACTTACTATTTACAAAAAAAAAAAAGTTATTTAAGTTCAAAAAAAAACTCTGATAATTAAAGTAAATTTATTATGTCCTTTTTTCCTGTAATTAATTCTTACATTTCTACACGGTGCCTAATTGGTAATTCTACTTTGTGTGCAAAGTATGTAAATATATATATATATATATATATATATATATATATATATATGCAAGTGTATTGACACATGTGAAAATTGTATAAATATAGGTGAAGAGTGTGTATTAGCCACTATCCACTAGCAGTACATATTTATACATATCAATATCAATTCCTAGTTATAAATTGATGTAGTCTCGTGAAATAAGAGTGAAAGAAAGAAAGAGAAAAAGAAAATAAAGACTAAAATTAGAAGAGAATTAGTCAAATTAGTAAAATTTAAGATTGTTTGGGGGAATTGAGTTATTTAAGGTATTTTTAATTAAAAATGTTTTAATATGTTTAAATTTATTTAATATATTTGGGATTCCTATTCATTTGTAGTTTGAGATTTCACATGAAATTATTTTTTGAACCCAAAAAATCACTTCATTATTCAATGACTGAGATTGATTTTGCTTTAAACACACTGTCATGATTGATTTTAGAAAACACCCCCCCAAAAAATACTTCCTTCTCCCCCCTCTCTCTCTCAATCTCACGCCCATCTCCCCTCTATCCAACACGTCACTCTTTTTTTTCTCTCTTCACACACAAAACCCCTCTCCCCAACCCACCAAAATCACAATCACAATCTCTCTCTCTCTCACTTCCTTAGATAGGAAGTGTCGTATGACATTTCAAACAGCAAAGGCCGTGCGGTGGCCTCCTTCCACCGCCGGTGGGTCGTCCCTCTTATTTTCTCAAAATCAAAGGAGTTCACCGGCCGGGATCAGTTGCGCCTCGTTCCATTGTGTGTGTGATTTGAAAATAGCCCATGATTTCTCCTCCCAAATCAACCCCTCTCCTCGCTCCTCTGCATGTATAGATCTGTTGTCTCTATTTATTTTGGTGTGTGGTTGAGTAATTATTTGTGCTCTTTAGATCTTATCTGTTGGAATTCCTTTATTCTCTCCCTTATCTTTATAACATGTTCCTTGTTTTTAAGGATTATGTTTCCTTAATTTTAGGGATTATTTTTAGGGATTGTCTTTCGGGGTTTTCCTTTAACTAGGGTAATAAATTGTGTTATATATAGGATGTTGGGAAGAATTGGTAATTGATACGAAAGTTTTCAATCTAAAATCTATTGGGGTAATCAGAGCTTTAGCTCTTATCTGCTTAGTTAGCTGCACGTCCCGCAGCACCCTGCTCGCTGCCTATGCTGCTCTTGCCTCTTCCAGCAAGCCACGCCAATCCAGCCCCCAATACATTTGCTGCTCGCAACCAGCTAAGCATCACACAGTCCCCAACAGTTCCTGCGGCAGTCCCAGCTGCACAGTCCAGCAGGCAGTTCCTACGCAACCGACCCTAGGTCCGTGCGCATTATCTAGCAGTCCGTGCGCCGTCCAGGCGCATCTCTATCTGCGCGTCCCAGCACCAAACAGCCTTGTGCTTTCTGGCAACAATCCCGCACAGCGGCCGCCACTTGTGTAGTCAAGCCCTCAGCTCGTCTAGTTCCTTGCGCACCACACAACTCTGTTCGGTCCAGCGCAGCCTCTATAGTCTTCTCCCCAGTAAAAAAAAAAGGCTATATTTTCTTTTGTCTTGTGATCATTTCTAGGTGTTGCTTTGATGTCTGACCCAAACCAAGAATTGCCTCTATCGGTCTCATTCCTGTTCCTGCGAGTTCTGTTCCTCGTTCTCTTTTTCAACTTAGTCACCTGGCTCAACGTGTCACGAGCGTGTTGTTTGATGGGAAAAACTTTCATGCTTGGTCCTCGTTCTTTTCAAATTTCAGCTCTACCTATGTGGCAACGCGCAAGACTCGCTGGCTTTCACTCGGAAAAGACCAAAGCCTCTGAATCCGATCACCACGTTTGATGAAGTGTTTGCATGATAACTGTATTCTTTTTGGGATGGATGTTTAACTCGATGGAGGATCGAGTATACCCATATGTTTTATGTAGCATTATATGTCCATGGTTTATGACTGCTTTGAAGCAGATTATGCTCAGGCCCGCAATGGATTCCCGAATCTTTTAGTCTCTACTCCGGAGATATCTTCCATGCCTCTCAACCTGCCTTGGACGCTGGTTGCGATTATTTGGATATCTCAAACTAGATGGGAGGAATTGGCCCAATACGAGCCCCTTAGTGATTTTCCCAGTGATGGGACTGTTGAGTCCAAGCGTCTTTATCGTCGACATACATATTCAATTTTGATGGGTTAAAACCTGATTTGAGCCTTCGAACTCAAATTTTAAACACATCACCTTTTCGCCGTCCCTTTATGAAACTTTGCTATTGTTGATGGTGATGGCGGAGGCGCACTTCTACCACTATTTCTCTGCCTGAGACATCTTCCTACTGTTTCCGGAATCTACAGCCTTTGTTTGCTTCTTTCGGACTCGCCCATATTGTCAGTCACTATCACAAGCCTGTCCCTTATTGATCGCTGCTTTTGTTTACTCCTGAGTTGAAATCGCAGTTCAATCGAAACCGCGGTGGTGGTCGTGTCGGTGGTCGCGGCGCAGGGGTCGCGGTGGTGGTCGTGCAACTCCTCGAGGTCTGCGCTATTCGCTCCGTTTGGTATGCTTAAAAGCCAAGCTTTTTTTTAATCTTGCTACCACCAAAAAGGCTAATAATTTTTGATTTTTTTTGCTTTTGGGTTATAGTTACCTAAAACTACGCAAAAAAGCCAAAACGAAAAGCAAACAAGCCAACTCTGATTGACTTTTTTGCTTATTTAAGCCAAAAAACCAAAAAAAAAGCTGGTGCCAAACGGCCCAAGAACCCATGCCATACTTAGATACTAATCTCATCAGCTTCAAACCCAAATTTGCTCACTACAGTCCGCACTTGGTTTGGTTCCCTATCATCATCCTCTTGTCCCATGGCCAATATCGTCTGGGCAGACAGTCTACCGCCCTTCATGGTAAGTCAGGTCACCCCACTTGGATTCTGGATCTGGGGCTAATATTCACATTACTGGTGAGCTTTCTACTTTTACCTCTCTGGTTACTTTCTGTTAATCAGTCTGTTTGTTGCTGATGGTTTCCTCTATTCCTATTCATATCAGGGTGATGGCCCGCTTGTCTCATATATTATCTTTCCTCGGTTTTATTACATTCTGAATGTTGCAAAAAATCTTAATTGTGCTGTTGTATTCTTACCGTCTCGTTGTTTCTGAGGACCTGATTTCGCAGAAGATTTTTTGGCAAGTTTATGAGCCGTGATGGACTTTACTACTACTTTGGAGATACCCCACATCGAGTGCCTTGTCCTCTAGTCTTCAAGCTTTTGGGGGCTCCACCCAGTCTTTGAAACCCTCCGTTTTTAAGTTCGTCCTAGTTTCAATTCGTCTGTCTTTTCTATTAAACTTTAAATTGGTGGGCACGCTCGTTAGGGCACATCAATTTCAATATTTACTGTTCCCTTTTTTCCTCTCTCATAGAGCATGCCAGAAAGTTGATTTTAAATATGTCATTTATAACTACTAAACATACTCGCACGTCTTATATTCCTCGCATGCAGCGTCCACCTCGTGCCTTTGGACCTTATTCACTCAGATGTCTGTGGATTACCTTCTCCATTTACTCTCTCTCTTAGGCATCGTTCTGATGTCCATTTCAGACGATTACACCGTTGTACTTGGGTCTACCTATGCGTCATAAATCTGAATCTCACTCCCACTTTACTTACCACTTTTTTGCAAATGATCAAAACACATTATAACCGTTTGTGCGCACTATCCAGTCATATAGGTCGTGAGTATATCACAATGAGTTTTTTTTTTTGTGCTGAACTTCAATAAACGTGTTATACTCCAACAACTCACTTGTCCGTAACACCCCCCGAACGAATGGCGTGTCTGAGAGAAAAAAAAACCGTCATATTATGTCATGGTCCGATGTTTTATTGCGGGGAATGGGTGTTCGTAAATATTTCTGGCATATGGCCATCCTCACTGCCACCTACATTCATCCAATCGCTACTCCTAGTCGTATTTACATGGTAAGGCACCCGCGTCATCCTTCAGCCTACTAGTACTTATTTCCCCTATCCCACACCCACCACGTGTCTTTTGCTGTACATGCTTGTTCCTCGCTATCCAAGGGTCTGCTGTAGATCCTG
>VIGQ01001581.1:17500-20000 GCA_009663005.1 Actinidia chinensis | reverse complement strand
CCAATCCAGCCTAATCCCACCAAACACACATGCCCAATCACACATGGCCACTAGTTCTTTACGACCCCCCTCATGGACTTACTCCATGCACTTTTATTGCAAACGAGTCTGTTCACATCTGTAAGTTATTTGCTGTCTCATTCCGAGGGATAGCCTTAATCCGACCAACCTAAGACAACATACCCAGGGAATTGTAGTTGCACCATGTTAATAAGTTTTTATTAGTTGTAGATTAAAACATGACGAAAAAGAAAAAATGTATAAAAAATTGAAAGGAATAACATGCAATCATACGCAATTCAGAATAAAATAGATTACACGAACATAGAAATCACAAAATTTAGGGGAAAATGATAGAGAATCAATTCCTATTATACTAAAGGAAACATAAAACAGAAAATTAGAAAGGAAAAAAAAAAAAAAGATATAATCAGTCATCCAAAAAGAAAAAAAAAACACAATATCAAAGGTTGACAGATCATCAGATTTCGTAGTATAATATAAATTGACAATTGATTGGGGCTTCTACCCGTATTTTGAAATCTCACGAACACGATCAAAACCTAACTCGGCACCAGGGCAAAGCAAAATCTCTTAAAACGTAGTTAGATGAAATTCCCATCGTCAGTTATTCTGATGTGTCTTTTTATTGCTTATCGTTTCACAGGAACATTTTGGAAGTCAATTGAAGGGAAAAGGATCTACGATGAGGCAAGGGACAGAAGCAAACTAATCTAAAGCCAAGAAACCAAGTATACTTGCGGGACAGGAAAAGCCACCAAGCGGAGGAGAGAATCGCGGAAAAGGATCTATTCTCTCTACCCTCTCTATGTACCTACTCTATAGTAACTTTGGATGCCTTCAGACTTCAGAATCCTAGTAAGTCTCACTAGAACACTTTTCAGGAATTATCACTTTGTCTTTCATTAAGACCTTTTCCTTTGTCTTTGCTCTAAAAATAGGATAAAATATTAAGGAGATGTTTGCAAGAGTTTTAGAATAGAGGTTACGATTTTTGGATTGTACAAAAGCATTTTTGAGTACTATCAAACTTTTAAAAAGTGATTTTATGAAAGCCCTAAGCAATGGACAGACCAAAGTACTAAACAAGAAACGAAGTAATACTTGTACGGTAATGGTGGCGGGTGCCGATGTACTATTTGTGTGGTAGCGGTGCTATAGCCAAGGAGTTGGATGACATGGAGGTGCTGAAGGGTATTATTTGTACGGTAGCGGTGCTTAGCCAGGAGTAGGATAGCATTGGAGGTGCCGACCGTAGACAAGAGAAGGAATAGTGGCTGCGCCAACGTATTATTGTGGTGGAGGTTTCACACCATTTGGGTTTTTTTTTCTTTATTCTCAATGATGGGGCTGTTTGAACTTAATTCCTGAAACCACGTTCACCTTTTTTAAAAAGCATTTTTACTAAAAACGCTAATACAAAAAAACGTTTTCATTCATGATTGTACCCGTAATGTGTGAATACAATAAAAGCTAATCTAAAAAGTTTTTTTTTTAATGAAAACGCATTTTCAAATAGCGTTTTCATAGAAACTCTGATTCAAATAGCATTTATATCCCAGCCGAAATTTTGAAGACATATTCCGACATCGACAATTGCCTAACTTTTGAACCGAGAGGCCCGTTGACGTGCTGTAAACTATTAAGGCTATGTTTGGATTAAAGTTTTTGGTGATGAGGAAGAATTGGATACTCACCAATCCTTGATCCAACTTTGCCAAAGTCATTGTAGCAATGACCTTACCATACTTTTATTAGTTCCCTGTGTATCTATAATATTATTTCTTTGCACAACATAACACCGTACTTTGTTTCCTTCTTATAGTTTTAAATGACGCATGAAAAAATACTCTAAGCCTCCAAGATCGAAAAAGCACACATAATTTTCGTAAAAATATAATAACTTATTTTGCATACATATTGAAACTCCCAGTGTTTATGGGCCATGTTTTTAGAACAACATAGTGGTTTTGCCAGCAACGTTTAAGGCTACTAGGTAGAATAGTTATCAATTCATTGTCACCTTCATCTTCTGAAAAGTCTGAAGTTCTGGGTAAAAACTAGCAGCGGATCTTCACATAATTTGATTATTCATTGTGTTGGACATTCTTTCTTTGTTTACTCCATAAAATGATATAATCTAGCCTTCGCTTCATTTAATCAATCTCGCGGTTTTCGAGCACTTTTATGACCTTGCTGTTAGGTAATCTCTTGCCGAAAAGCTAGCTGCTTCGGGGCTTAGGGGCACGTAGGTCATGCCATTGGAATACATCTCTTAATTCACAACGTGTAATCGAACACGTCTTCCCACGCCACCTAATGCATTTGTCGTCTGTGTCCCCAGGGGTGGACGTAGGACGCATCTCTAATGAAGATGTGGCTGACTGGACCCATAGTATCGTGTCATGAGGATAGGTTTGTTAAGAAAAGCAACTGTTTTCGGCCATACCATTTGTTACCGATTGGTGTCCGTTACTAC
>VIGQ01001727.1:82500-85000 GCA_009663005.1 Actinidia chinensis | reverse complement strand
CTCACCCACAAAAAAAATTTAAAAAAAAAACTTTTCTTCCACTCATTTCTCTTTATTGTATATTTTGTAGTAATATATCTTTTCGTATATGCATACAATATATTTTTATTTGATTTTTTATATCTTATCTGTTTGCAATGTATCTTTTATCTAGTTTTTATATTTTACCTGTTTTTATATTATAAACTCTAACTAGTACCCCTAAGAGGTGATTTTTTTTCTTTTCGTAGTGTCCATCATGGGCACGTACAACTTAGTAGTTTATCATTAATCAAACAAGCATAAGTATTTTGTCATTTTTACTTTTATAGATGAGTAATAGGTAGAAGTAAAGTTGAGAAGCATAGGTTGACTAACTTCAAAAACAACTATTGGACCCAAAAAAGAGTTGAGAAAAATTATTTTCTATTTAAAAAAATAATCACAAACACTTCAAAAAAATATTTTTTGCATCTAGATGCTGAAAAATTGCTAAAAAAACACTCCACTATCACCTAGATTAATAGTAGGTACTCAAAAATTTATTCAGAAAGTCAAGTGTATGTGTAAATTCAAAATTAGTGTCATACGAGTCATTTCTAAAATGAATCTTGTCCATCATTTAAATTATGGTTATTTTTTGGGTAAATTTACTGGTTAGAATTGATTGAATCTTGAGCATAAAAGGTAGTTTTTGATGGCTGATTAACAAAGATTATGGAATATGGTAATAGTTTTAGTCTTTGGGCCAAATCTCTGGAAATTTAGGCCTATTTTATAGAGTTAGAAAAAAACTCTGATTGAAAAACATCAAACAACTAGTTTCTCAAAATTCTTGACGGACATTAGTTGGTTCCGCAGTTTAAATAAACGGAGACTGACGAAAAATGCTTCAATGTGAAGGATCAAAATTCTAGAGTTTGATTGTTATAATTAAAATTTAATTTATTACTAATTTCAATTTAAGATATTTCATCAAAATGCTTCAATAGTGTATGGTTGTTTTTGTAATTTTCTCATCGACATTGTTGTCTAAAAGGCAATGTTTTTCATGATGTTTTGCAGGCACAAGAGTGGTTGCTCAACACCTGGTTGCTGGCCGTTCATCTTCTGCAACAAGATCAATAAAACTTCGAAGTGAAAAAAAAATGCTTTGTTTATTATTATTTTTTTATGAATTGGCATAAAATATATCCTTCTTTTTTGATTTAATAGTGTTTATATATATAGACTAATAGTAGAGTATTAACGATTATTGTGAAAGAAAATGTGCAATGTAGCATATATGTGTATTCCTTAAAATATTTTTAGGAGTTGGCAATTGTTTTCTGTTTTCCATTTTTAGAGTTTGTTAAAACCATTTTCAAGCTTTGTTTTTGAGTATTCTTTCTACCGCAGGCGAAGTATGTATCACTGTAATAATTTTCTCATTGAGTGGGCTCATATCATATGCCAATGGATTTTAATTTGCGAAAAACGAATTGGTTGTTGCACAGCCTTTACTTAGCTGACAGGTACTTCTCATCCGGCCAGTGATCGGTTTCTATAGGATTAATGTCCAATTTAGATAGACTGTAGACGTACTAGATGATAGGGCTCAAGATCCTCTGCCCCCATATGCTGTACCCTCCCCTGTCCCTTTTTTTATATGGTCCCACATCATAGTTGTACAAAATTAAAGTTAATGGTTATCGCACAGGATAGATTTTTGAGATGGAAATTACTTCATACGGTGGTGGTTTCAGTCATTGCCGGAGATGAAAAATGACACCGATAGAACCATGCCGACGGAACAAATACATAATTCTCATTCTCCAGATTCAATCGAGAACACCACTAGGGATGTTACCGGTGAAATCAAAAGTAAGAGAGAGATTATTTGCAACTTGTTAATATCCGCGCTACTTCGTTGCACTCTTCCTCTTGGGTTATTTGCTCACTAAAATGAGAACCGACCGTTAAAGGCTTTTTAGCCGGGAGATTGGCTGAGAAGACCCTCGTGTGAGAATAAGAATACGAAAGAGGAGAGAGAAAAAAGAGTTAAAAGGGAAAGTTAGGGTCGATTCAATATCAGAAGACCTTGAGCCCTCCTATTTATAGGCTAACACATGTCCTAGTCGAACTCGACTTCTTCACTCCTACCATCTTCTACCGTTTTTTCCATTATTCTAACAGGAGTAGATATTCCCTAGTTGGAGAGGAGTCCTTCGCAAAATCTACCTCTTTCTCCCCAATTAAAAGCAGTACGCGGGGCCCAAACTCATTTGCCTCTTAAACTAATTTCCACTCTCGCTTCTTCAAGAGTGGAGATGGTAGTTTTTGCGTTACTCGACAGTCAATTCAGTTAAGTTAATCTTCGTTCCACGCCTATAGGATGAATAACTCCATAGAAGATTGGTCAACCAACATGGTTTGGTCTGATAGTCCTCCAAACGCTCAGATGGCATGCAATTCATGTAATTGAAGTCTCCCTTTGAAAACAAGTCCCTTTCCCTATTTGGTCCGACAACCATGCACTTCC
>VIGQ01001727.1:62500-77500 GCA_009663005.1 Actinidia chinensis | reverse complement strand
TTGGGAGAAACAATCTTATAGTTGTATATTTTATATTAATACTAAGATTGCCACTCAAAATACAAGAAAAAAATCCATCTATATACCAATCACATCCTTTAATTGTTTTTTTGTATCCAAATGATAAGAAAGAAACAATATTTCTTTTCGTTTCTCACTCATGTGAAGAGGACCGCAATCATTTTTTTTTCCCTTTCTCATCTTGCATGCTAGACGGGAGTGTAATGCTATGAAAAAGGTTTTAGACTAAAGGGCTTTGTAAAAAAAAAATATGAAAAAATGGGTAGCAAAATAATATGGCGAAAGTGCATTTTAGAAGGAAATACCAAATTAGATAATTCGTAATAACACCGCAGATTTTGCTACCTATTGATAATAACTCATAATATTTTCATGCATACCATACGAACATAATTAACTAGCCAAAATAGACATAACTAACAAAAAAAAATTATAATAAAAAAACATCCTAAAAAATATATAACAAACACATCACCAATATATGTAAGAAAGAATCACAAAGTTCGTAACTAACCATAAAAAATATAAGCTTTCTCTCTTTTTTTTTTTTCTACTTTTTTACGATTTACGCCGTCATAACCTAACACAATTACTTGCGCTAAACTTAATTACCACAAAATAAATAATACATTTCTATGATATTACGATACAACTCTACGGTACATACCTTTTTTCAAAAAGAAAGGAAAAAGTTATAGGTTAATTGATTTTTTTTTGTAATTTTTCTTTTTCCATCCATAAATCCTAATTAAAACCATGTCATCAACTTTATCGATGCGAGAGAGAAGGGAAGGAGGACGACGACGGAGATCTCCCGCGCAGCCGGCGGGGCGGGGATCGGATTCCCCCACGAGTCTGAGGGGTTTGTTCTCTCCATAACCCAATCTCTCAGCCCGTTGGTACTCTGTCTCTCTAGAATAGATGATAAAGGAAAAAATTAAAGTTGATGGAATTTTGTTAATGGACAGAATCGATCATTTTTCTTAAAGGAAAATAAGGAAAATGTGATTAGATCGATGAGGATAAAGAGTATTGATCTTTGATCAATTGGAGTTTATGTGAATGATTTTTTCAATGTATTTTACAAAAAAAATGTATTAGGTCACATATAGGATAAATGGACAAATATTCAACCAACTTTACTTTAAAGTTCAAACCATAACCTTATAGAAGTTTTCTTCTTTAAAAACAAAAAAATTCTAAAATAAGGTTAAGTTTTTTGAAATTGAGATTGGGAATTTGAGCTGGAATAACAGATATTAATTAATATTCGTAGTTAGAGGCTAGTTGATGTATTTAACTGAAAAATAAGCTTCAAACTCTCCAAAAACTTAATGAGTGTAAAAATTAAATAACACGACACAGATCCAAAATGGTTTGATACAATAACACGGAAAAAATTAAATGCAATAAAAATAGCTTAAGAAAATGCTGACAAGACCGACCTAACACGATCCGAAACACGTCATGAATTACGACACGACACGACATCCAATGCCAATCCCACGATGGCCAAAATTAGTCCCTAAAGATCTTTTTGTTGTCGTGAAAGTATGCTAGACCATGGTGTTGAAAAAAGAGATTATGGCCTTGACCATGCCAATCAAGCATCATCTTCTTAACAGCTTCATCTTGGTGGAATTCAAGCTCCCACCGCCCTTGGGTTTGAACCTTTGGGGGCCAGCCTTGGTTCTAACCCCTGCCCCAATTGGGTTCACCGTGTCACTTCTCGTCGGCCCTGGATTGGGACCAGTGCCCACTTGGTTTCACCTTCACCGCCATCTCTGTTCTCTCTCCCTCTCTCAATTGTGTGCCCTCCCAAAATTATGAGAGAAGGGGGGGGGGGGGGGATTTATGGGTTTTTTTTCATAACCTTTTTGTGTAGCTTATTTTTTTCTGCCTTTGAAGCTATGCAAGAGTATGTATCATAGTTTTTATTTTTTGTTTAGGGACAAAAATATTTTAAAAAACTGATTTTCAAAATAAATTTATTAATCATTTTTAATTTTACTTTTAAATAATCAAAATTTAACAAAATTCAGTGGCAATAAACACCCCATCATATAGGCTAACTCAGGTGGGGCCTCGGGGGACATGGGATGAATTTGGTCCATTGCATTTGGGAAGATGACTTCTTCCTATCTTAATCTTTGACAAATGAATTCTCCCAATAGATCTTCTCTATCGCATGAAGATTTGGAATCACTTGCGATAATATGGTATTGGATTATAAGCTAATAAAGTACCAAACTACACAAGCCTATTAGATTGCATTCCATTGAGTGATAATTCTTTAATATTAGACCTGTATAAGTGGTTTATCTGAGCTACCAAAAGTTAGTAAATTCGTTTGAATAGTTTTTAATTTTTCGGTTTTAGTGATTTTTTCTCATGTTTGATTAAAATCTTAAAAAAAAAAATCATTTTTTATTTAAAGGAGGAATCTAAACCTTTAATAAAATTTATTAATTTAGAAAAAAATTCACTAAAGACAAACAAAATTAGCTTATTAGATGATAAAATATTTTTGTTTTGTCTCTAGTGAACGTTTTTTCAAATTAGTAAAAAAAAAATTTATATTTTTTTTAATTTTTCTTGTCAAGAGGAAATAAAAATTATAAAAATCTAAGTAAACAATATGAAAGGTAAGTGGAAAGAACTAAAAAATTCGTTACCCGGCAATGTGAAGCCAATAAAAACTTACCCCGGCCATGTGAAGCCAATAAACTTACCCCGGCCATGTTGAGCCAGAGAAAACATGGAACTTACACTAGGCTGATACAAACACTACTAAATCCCTCAAACGGACTTCAAACAAGCAACTTGTTTATCCCCAATTTCATTTTTTTTAAACTTTTGTTTGCATATATGTAGCTCACCTAGGTCCACAACATTTATCAATGTGAAAGCGTTGACAGCATTAAGTCACCACGCGGCTAGGAATATGAGGCGTCTTGTCTTTCATCAGGAGGACAATCTCCTCGCTCGCTCTCAAATCTAGGAAAAAGTCAACAGAATGTCCCCCACGATGAAAACATCTCTCGCATGTCTCTGTCTCTTATTATTTAATTAAAAAAATAAATTATTAAAGATAAAAATGTTATTTATTTCGACAAAAAGCTAATTTTTATTTTTGGGTAATTTTATTTTCAAAATTTTAAAAAAATTATATTTTTGCTTTCCTCTCACTAGAAGGAACGAAAAAAAGTATAAAATTTTATGCTTTAGTGTTATACATTTATGTAAATTTGGCCAAAAATTATAAGAAAGAGTCTAGTTTAGATGACCCTAAGCAATGACCTAAGCCCTATTGTTTAGCCATGCTTTTTTATTTTTTTTACACCCTACATGCTGGGACAAGCTTGGACGCATAGTTATTAAACCGACGAAACTCGGCCGGCCCGTTCAACGGTGCAATTGGGAAACCGGACACTAAAATCGGTTCGCGTACAAAAAACTATTTACGGAAATGCAATCCTTGGCGAACCGGATTTGAACCGGTTGAACCGACCGATTTTTATCGAACCGGCTTTGTTTTTAACCGGTTGACCGGACCCAATAGTTTTTAACAGAAAAATTAAGTTTTATTTTACAGTTTGAACCCCAAAAATTTTGAATGAAGTTTTAATTTTTACCAGTTTGACCTTAAAATTTTGAATTGAATTTGAATTTTTTAATCATTTTTACTATAATTAATTTTTACTATGTGGGTAAAAATTTTTTTTTTTATTATTTATAATAAAAATATATTTTATTATTTATTAATTATAAATCCGGTGAACCAATGAACCGTGGTTGAACCAGTGAACGTTGAAACGTTGTTTGGACCGGTTCAATGTCCGATCGATTCTGATAACTATGCTTGGAAGATAAATCATTTTGTCATTGAAGAGACCTGGGGATATGCCAATCAAAAAGAAACGAAAGTAAGATAAAGGATGGCTTGGAAAGGACATTTTGGACATTTATATCCTGCTTTGGAAGTATTACTATTAATATTTTTGAATTACGTAGGTTTAATTCCTAAAATTGTATAATATTGTATTTTACGTAGGTTATAAATTAATATTTGTATATATATTCGTTTTACATTAAAATCTGCGTCTACTCTCATAGGAGAAATATTTACCTCACTTCCACACATAATATACAAAGGGTTTCTCTCGAGGCAAACTTTTTACGATGCGTACGTAGTTTCTCTCTATTGTGTATCTAAAATAAGCATATCAAATGATATCCAAATATAATTACTATATAACTATGAATGCATAAGGGATTAAGTTATATATAGAGATGTGAATTTTATTTTCTTGACAAAGGGAAGACCTAGCTAGGACCATGGAGATCTATGAAGACCGAATGTGAACGGAGAAAGAAAGACAATGTGTACTATGAAACAGATTAACATGGTGGGACCAGATGATTATATTAGTGGATGGTATGAATGGTGGGGGACAAAGATCTTGATTTTGTATAGTAGTTACGTGGGCCAACAGTATCAAACATGCAGATTTGGCCAATGAATAATCTCCGATTTTTGTTTCTTAATCGCCTCGATAATGAGGGTTGATTTGTTAGCACTTATAAATTAATTTTATATACAATTTATTTTAAGAAAATCAAAAATAAACAGCCAATTCAATATAAAATTGATTATTTTTGTTTTCAGTAAGCGTATTATAGTTTTTTTTCGGTAAATCTTTAATTTTTCAATTTGTTGTATAGATGAAATAAACGTAAAAATAATATTTTGTACGAAAAAAAATAGTCCAAGTAAAGGATTAATTTTAGATTATTGATTTTTTTAGGGTTTTGGTAAAAAAATATTATAATTTTTTACTGTTCTAGTGCCCCTTTCAAGACAAATTACTACAAAAGTGAAAAATCTTTTCTTTAACCAAAATATGAAGAAAGACTCACTAAGAAAAGATTAGCAAAAATATTAAAAAAAATACTAATTTTTTTATCAATGTCTAATAGACACATGAATTTTAAAAAACTTTAATTAAAAGGTAAATTTGGACGTTCGTCATCAATTCATCACATGAAATATCTGAACAATACCTTGTGCCAAACTAAATGGAACAATCTGTGTGGCGCTTAGCTAGTCACACGTGATATTGACTTGAAAACTCTACGATTAGAGCTGGGTGATTAGTGAAATTATGATGCAGTTATATACTAATCATCATTGAAAAACTAATTAAGATTGTGGATCCAATCGAAATAATGTGGAGGCAGTAATGTGGGCTTCCCAAAGAATTAGGGTTCCAAGTCTACTACACATTGTGACCAGATAAGTGCAACATATGAACTATTATATTTAACAGAACTTGCGTTTAGGGGGTGTAATTAATGACAGATTTCAAAATTTAGGTGTTCAATTGATTTCTTTTAAAGCTCAGTATCTAAGATATTTGGTCAAAATTTATAGTTTTTTTGAATTTCTCAAAAGATGATCCATAAAACAAAGGCAAAAAAGTTATTATCCAATTGTCCAGGAAGCAATTCGTTTAAATAATCACTTATTTAATCTTTTTCCACCTATTTGACTCAAAAAAGTGATAATTTTTAACATGGATTTATAATTCTTGTGGATTATATAACCTGTCAACACATTAGGTGGCCAAAAATAGCCCCATACTTTATTTACTTAATACAGAAAAAACTCTTAAAACATCAAAATTATTTATAGAAACAATTGGACATTTAGGTCATTACACTTTTTGGCATAACTGTATGTAAAATGTATCAAGCATAATTCAGCATTTTTAAGTTTTATAGTTAATAATTAAAAAAAGTAATGAGTTAAAAAAACTAATTATAGAAAATGATACCACACACTAATACTATGAAAACGGCCTTGACTCGGACCATTTTGTCTTGACTCTCACCTGGGCGTACCGGCCTATATTGGTCTGTACCAGAAGATATTAGCCTACACAGTCATGTCCCGGAAGAATTGATATTTTTTAAAATCTTAGAATTTCAAAAGTTTTTTATTGATTATTTTGAAGCCCAAAATGTTTTAGACATTATTTTCACTTCAAACTTTTGGTTTGTTGTTGAAATACCTTCAAACTTAGCATGTGTGGGCGAGCACCGAGACTCCATAGCATTATGTTTCTTTATTTTTATTTAAAAAACACACTCGATGAGAAAAATCGATTCCGCTCATATACATGAGCGCGAAAGACCAACGATTTATAATGACTTAGCCTTTTTCATCAATTCTCACTTGGCAAGGTGGCTAAGATTATAGACGAGAGGTTCAATTGGAGTTGTCACCTAGTTATTGGTCTCGAAAAACGATATAATATACCAATTTTCATGGATAGGTAAAATCTCATTTCATTCCTAAAGATGAGTCTGAGGGCTTTTATAGTACCAAGTAAAAGATGTTAGACACCCAATCAGCTAACAACATAGTTCGTCTCTACTCAAACCAAATTTCCAGATATTTTAATTGAATTTTAATCCCTTGTAATGATGCATGAACCATTAATTTAATATTAAAAGCATTGTAAAAATAGAATTACTACGTAACACCACAAAGATTTAAAAGTCTAGGTTTTCTAATGCTCTGAAAATAAATTCAACAAATAAAAAATATTTTATATTTTTTTTACATTGAGAAATGCTATTTAATCTAGATGCATGATTAGGAAACGTTGGCTCTCCTTGGATAGCTCTTGGGATTGAACTATGATCTTCGAATGCCTTCATTGAATTCCTCAAATGTGTTCTCCATCTCGAAAGGTACACTATACCGTTGTGAAGCATATAAATAGTCAAAACGGTACATACCGGGCTGACAATTTTACTAGCAACACAATCTTTTTACTTAGGCCCAATTTGGGTATTGTTTTTTTACTTTTTAGATTTTGGATTTTATTTTATCTTTAGTGAACTTTTTCTGTCAGTTTTGGCTTCCCTTGATGAGAAGCGTCCGAAAATATAAAACTTTTTATCTAATTTGAAAAAAAATCATTAAAGACAAAAAAAAAAATAGTTTTATCCCTAAAAAATAATCTCGATAGTGTCCCGACATGTTGCAGCTATAAAGACCAAAATTGGTTGAAGCTTGAAAAAGAAGAAACCCTTGACTTGGAAGAATAAACCAACTCCACCAAGAATTGAGTTGGCCAAAAGTGGAGAAAGACTGATGCATAAAATAATTAATATTATACATTGATTAAATTAAGCTTTCGATACAATAGTATAGATGTACATCTTACCTCCAGATAAATGTGTTATTACGTTTTTACCCATGATTATAACAACAAGGCCCTGTTCGATTTAAGGAATGGGATTAGGAGTCCTAGGATGATAGTGCTTGGGGCTTATTATACTCTGCTCTTGCAATACTAAGACACTTGGGTTCAAACCTCGGCTCGCGTCCGGTAACAACTGCTCCACCAATGGGTTCACAGTCGCTTCTGATCCGACCCTCGCTCGAAACCATGCTGACCTCACCTTGGGCTCGCCCACACATAGCTGCTTATTCTCCAATTTTAAAGTGTGAGATCTAAAAAAGTCCTGGGCTGTGGAGAGGGTGCGTGTAACGAGTGCGAGGCCATGGGGACATTAGAAAGACTAAATCTTAAAATGGTCCTCCTTTCCCTTCAAACCAACATACTGTATTCAGGTATGCTATACAGGTTCAAGGATTTTAGATTTAATTTGATAATGAAATGTTTATAATACATCATCAAAAACTTAAACATGCTAAAAGAATACTTATTGGTTCGGATAAGATAAAGTCGATCAATATAAATTTATATAAGATAAATGGGTTATAATCATGTGTGTCCACATCATTTATTAAAGTTATAAATCAGTACTGAATGGAATAGCGATTGTATCCGATTTATATTAATATAATTTTTTATATTATTAATTTTCACTACCGAGTCTATATATGAACAATTTGAAAAAATTTCACAACACTTAAGTGCCTCTAAACTTTAGGAGATTCTCTCTCTTGGAAATTATCTACTCACTAGCGCCCTTTTTGAGTTTTTCAAGAGAAAGCCTCTCTGAGAATATCACTACTCCCACAAGATGATCCTCTCAAAGCTACAGAATGTTGTCCACAATCAACGCTCACCAACCTCTCTAAGATAAAAAGAAACAGTGATAGCTCTTCTCTAGAGTGAGTGTGTATCTTCTGATCGTTAAAAATATAGCTCAACAATCAATGCTCAAGGATTTAAGTTATTTTTCACACGTATCGAGGAGAATTTACGGCCCACAAGTGATGTTAACAATTTCAAGAGTTGGTATTGATAAGCCCAAAATGAGTTTTTTTTTTTTTTTAGATCGCCCCTTTAGCATTACATACTCTGAACTCCCATTTTGCTTTAAATCAACCGTTGAATCTGTGATTTTGACGTTTCAGAATTAAAAATTCAAAACTTGGCCGTCAACTTCAAGCAAACGAATGTAAGTCGGTCAACCCCAAATCCTTCTGATCAACTTTCAGTCGCCAAGCTCCAGAAACTTCGTCGACCCTTTATAACTTCGGTCGTCCCTTAAACTTAGTTGATCGCCAATTTCAAGAACTACGGTCAACCACCGAATACTAACTTCGGTTGTGCTCCAAACTCTCTGATCCATCATCGATCATGGTCTTCAAACTTTCGGGCATTCGTCAAGTTTTTACAGAACTTTTGTCAACTAAACTTGTGACACTTTCAGTAGTTTGACAGTTCTCTATTTTCTTCAAAAAAAATCAAACCGTTTAATAATCCAAAATGAGTTTAAGCAATTGTTTGATACCTATATAATTCCATTAGCATTATAATATTGATTATGACTTGTGAGAACTCACAAATCAGAATTTCAACAAGTATTGACTCTTCTATGCTTGATTGAGTTTTCCTTTAAAGTGTGGGCGAGTCAATTAATTATTTTCATATCCAAATCTCTTTTTCAGTACATGCATGCATATATGAGTTTAAACTAAACTTGCATGACGCTGTTTTGAAACATACGAGTTTATTTGACTCTATATAATAATTTTCAAAACATATTTAAATATACATAAGTCCAATCATCAAAATCAATTATAACATTTATTTTAACACTTTTTTTAGTTATTTCCTTAAAGAACCCTTTCTAAAAAAAATAATGTTAAATAACAAAAATGGAAAGAACCCTACAAAATTAAGGTTTCTTCAAGAGAAAAATATCTAGAAAAAGTTATGTCAAATAAAAAGTACGAATAGAAACATAGAATTAACACACATATTTCAAATATGCAAATGAATAATTTCCTCCTAATCTATACATTTGAACTTCCAACTAATCAAAATCAATAGGTAGTTTATATTAGGATAATTTTTATTTTACACTCTCCAATTTTGTACTCAAATTTTACTTTCGTCCCTCGTGTTTTTAATTTGAACATATTAAATCCTAAACTTTAAAAACAGTTACAACATAGACTCTTGGTCCACTTCCTTTATGATTTTATAAATGAAAATAGGCACGTGCCATACATATGACATTGGAGGTTTTCAATTAGTATAGACATAAGAATTATTTTTTGCTTAGTGACATATTTTTTAAAATTTATCAAATCTTATTCTTCTTTATGTTCCTCTTGATGAAAAAGGGTATGCTTATATCTAAAAATTTGGGTAAAAGTTTTACTAAGACAAAAAATTTATTTTTTATCCTCAAAAAGATTTAAAATTAATTTTTTTTTTCCTTTAATATAGGTCATTGCATGTCACCTGGCAATTTCTACCATAGATCCTAATGATGTGTTCCGGATGAGGGGTGCTACAATTGCCACCGTCTCTAAAATTTAGAGTTAAATATGTTCAATAAAATATGAAAGATGAAAGTAAAATTTAGGTAAAAGTTGAGAGTATAATATAAAAATTAACCCTTTATATTATTTTCAATTTAGGCCTTGGCTTTAGCTACATCACACCGATGACCACAATAATTTTTTTTTTATAAAAATAAGTAGCTATTTTCCTTCTCATTCACCATCGGTTTTCCGTACAAACAAAGCAAGCAATAACTTAGACTATTAAAATATAATTTGAAAAAAATTTAAAATATAAATTTATATTAAATTCATTAAATAATTAAATAAAATTCCTAACGTTCTAATCACTTACTTGTGAATAACATGAGGAGCAATACTTGTATATGTGGGTGTATGGACAAAGCTTCTCTGCGGTCCAATTTTTTGATTGCCACAGGTATAGTCAAGAGCTTTAAGACATGTTGATGATTTAAATCGTTTATATGTGACTCTGTTTATGAAAAATAATACAGTAAAGATATATTGATAAGATACAAATCAATATTGTTCAATACTATTTTTAAACTTTAATTTAATTGATATGGTACACATATTATACAAATTATCTTGATCTAAATTGATATTAGTGTGACTTATGGGTGTTTTGATAAGTATTTTTTTGATGCAATATTAATTTTTTTAATAAGATCTACAGTAGAACAGTTTGTATCTTAAATGAGCTTTAAATACTTAAGTTGCACTGTTGTAGTCCAAAAAAAGGGTTGTATAGAATGTTTTATTGATATATGACTATTTTTTATATATGTTTTATTTATCTTTAGTTAATACTAAACTTTTGGCAGGGGACTATTAACCCTTTTTTCAAAAGGTTAATTAAATAGGGGTCTCAAAATCAGGGTATCCTAAATGCTTCTATCATTACGCATATGTTTGGCCAAGTCATAATTATTGATTGTACGGACCATAGTATTCTTATTAATACACATTTATTAGGCAATATATATATTAGACTATTTACGTTATATATGAAATGATACAGTTTTCCCTTTATATTTGGGATTCTCTTGAATTATTATGGAGTGGTGATTTTAGCGATGGATTAGGGGATTTAATTGGGTTGTAACAGGTTTTACAAATTTGAATTACTGCGTTGTGTGATAAACTGTCTTCAACCAAAAGAGTTATCGTATAAGCTTCACATAGCTGCCATGCATTGGCCACAAGAAGATGCATTTTTTTATTCAAACCGGTTCGAATCAAGTTTGTTTTTGTTCAGATTGTATTATCAAGGCTGGAAAAACTGAGATCAATTTTCCTTTTCTTGATGATTTAAGATGGATTGAAATTGCGACTAAAGTAAAATGATTATACAGGATAAGGTTGTTATAAATAACTTTACTAAAGATGTTGAACTCAAATTATATTTATTCTGAGAAGATGGGTAGATGATGAGATATTTTATATCATAATGCTTCTTCATAAATTCGAAAATACTTAGCCCGTGTCTATGTTTTTATCTAAGGATTTAAAATTATAATATTAAATCAAAAATTTTGCACCTCACTGTCCCATACGTCTCCCTCCCAGAAGAAGTTCTTCGCAAATCACCCGCCAAGTCCGCATACCAACATCCAGGAACTCGAAATCCGGCTTGTCCTGTTTCCTCTAGGTATCTCGAAAATCTCAGCAATGTATCGGGGGTCACTTTCACCACAATCTTTTTACTGGTGAAACCGAACATCATAGTCCCACATTTTCTTTTCCCTTAACTTTGACCTTTTACTCGCAACACCCGGTCTCTATAGTAACTCATGTTGTTCATTATCCTGGCTATCAATCAAGCAAACACCATACCGTCACATTCTCACACAGAACTTTTGTTACCGGTTCTTTGAACTCATGCACCCAAACCTCAATGAAGCAGAAATAACGAATACTATGTGAAATTCCTCACTAATCATCGATTCTTTTATTGGAAACAATTCATCGAATACTTGGTGTGCACCCTCTAAAACCTAGATTATTTGATAATTTAAACCTTGGGTTTCCCTCAATTTTGTATTCAACAATTCTAGGATAAGCCTCTACAACACAATTGAATAAGGAGAAGCATATCTATTTTGTGCAAATGTATGAAACTGGCCTAACCGTAAAAAACAAAAGTTTAAATCTAATCCCTAGATTTTTAGAGATGAATCTATGTACAAGAAATTTGAAGATGACAGAATGAGTGAATTTTTTACCTTGATTTATGAAAAGCAACAAATTTTGATGACTTTGCAGTCTTCTCCCTTCGAAATCGCCCAAACTCCCTTTCTCTATCTCTCACAGTGTGTGTTTGTGGAATAAAAGAAAAAAAAACCAGCTGTTCAGTTTTAAAAAACCGCTACTGGGTTCGCGTTCGAACGCTTAGTGCAAATTTTTTTTTTTGAAGTAAAAAAATAAAACTAAGCACACATAGATCTACGAAGTACTACTCCCCTTAACTAAAGACGAGAATTTTAAAACAACGGATCTATATTTCCAATGGCCCATGAGACAATATAAGATGCACCACAAAAGGTCCGACCATCGACTTTGAAGTTTTTCTCGGGAACAAACACCAATGGGATTTGTACAAAAGCACATTTTGACCCACATTGAATGATTTTCGCACAATCAATTGATCAGCACATATTTCATCTTAGCTTTTGAGATTTTTGGTGTTTTCGTATGCACCATTTCGTATCTCATTCTAGCTCATTCAATGCAACCGACGTAATGCCTCGCTCCTCAAGACTCATATTAAATTGGCAAATATCCAATACGCTTTGTGCTCAATCTCATCAAAGGTGACAACTTCTTTCCATACAAGTCCTATATTAAGAAACCTAAAATGGTTTTTGTACGCAGTCCTATATTGCCCATAATGGCATCCACTAACCCAACGCCCAATCTTTCAGTTTGGTTCACATTTCTCGAGAAACTTGTTTGATCTCCTATTTTCCAACTCACTTGCCCTGGGTTTAGAGATGATAAGGTGTGGGCCATCTTATAATCACTCCATATTTGCGCATGAGAAGTCCTACGGGACTATTACAAAAAGTGAGCCCCCTCGCTAAGAAGAGCCTCGGGCAGGCCAAAGCGAGGCAAGAGGTACTCGTGGAAAAGGGGGACCACAACCACAGGGTCAGTGGGACGACGCGCGGAAGGCTCGACCCACTTGGACACGTAGTCTATGGGCCACTAGAAGGTATAAATATCCACACGAATGAGGAAAAAACCCATGAAGTCAATGCCCCAACAATCAAAGATCCCTCAAGTATTTCTAGGGGTAAGAGGCTCATTGCCTTTAGACAATCTTCCTAAACGTTGGCATTATCGCATGATGTGCAAAATGCATAACACAACGGAACATGGTGGACCAGTAAAATCAACTTACAAAATTTTTGCAGTAGTTTTACGTGAAGACAAATGCCACGCACATGCTTGTGAATGACAAAACTCGAAATGCTCTTTTGACATCCTCCTCAAGAATGCAAACCTATGTATGACCTGATTGGGAACTCTTCATTGAAAAACCACATATAGAATCCTTTTTCAGACTCTTCATCTTTACCGAAATTCCTTCTCCATTGTCTTTGAGAAAAATTACTCTTTGAAGGAATCCTGTTGGTTAATCGTCGAGTAAACAATTGCCATTTTGTCATCATTTTTTTTTATCGTCATTCCTACTTCATTTGTTTGAGATGATAAAGTCTTGAAATTACTTTCTTTTTTTTTTTTTACTTTCAATCAATTTCCTCATTCCTTTTTAATGTATCTCATAAGTATGAGGAATCCAAGAATTCATCAAATCCCATCTTAGTAGATCATTTGCTTCTCAATTGTGGTCACTTTTTGGAACACCAACTCTTGGTATCACTAAGGATTCTTTTAACGCATTTTCACATTAGTAGAAATTTTGCCAAGAGATTCAAACGTTAATTATATCGGTGAATTTAGTAAACTCTCTGTAATTATTTCGTTGCCTCCTTTAAATAGTTCATATTTGTGAACTAATTATGCTTATTTTGATTCCTTAACTTGGCTAGTTCCCTCTGGTATTTCTAGTGTCCCAAATCTCATTGGTCCGTTTCAACAACTGGAGATTTAATCGATTAAATTCATTTACATATAATGCAAACAATATAAGGTAGTACCTCTTTTGGCTTACTTTGTACATCATTTACATCTAATGATGTCCAATGATTTTGTAGTGTTATAACTTCTCTTTTTTATTTATTTTCATAGGTATAATAGCCCATTTTCTAATTAATGTTTGAAATAAATTCATTAATTTTGATGATTCCAATTGTTAAAACTAAACTTTCATTGAAAATAATCTTTGTAAAGATAGAAAACAAATGATCCTAAAAATGGGCTGCATATGATATGCTTAAATGAGTATTGAAAATGTCTACAGTCATTATTCGATGTTAACATGCATACTAAAATATTGACACTTAAAACCAAATTGGTTAGTCAATGACATGAACTACAAATAAACAACATATAAAGTTGTTACTGTCAAAAGTTTGATCGACTGAACTTGATAGTCAAAGTTGAAAGCCACAACCGAATCTGAAATAACAGATCACGCCCACTGAAAATCTAGTTTCTAGGAAACGACCGAAGTTAAACTTCGGTCGACGATAAGTGGTAGCCCTGACCGAAGTATAGGGGCAAGTCTTAGAGCACAACCGGATGTAACAATGAAAAATTTAAACAAAAGTTTGATCTCTAGAAAAATAGTTTACTGAATACCGAGTTAAACTTCGGTGGTGAACCATGACCAAAGTTCCTAAAACTCAGGAGGTACAAACCGAAGTCTACGATAGAACAAAGCATCAAAGCTACTCTCTTCGAATTCAAGCCTATATGACCGAACTTAAAATTTAGTAGACCAAAATTCAAATTGTCATGACCGACTTTCAAAATGCAAACGAGTAACATACTTGCCCTTGAAATTTAGTCCATTGGCGTCGAACTTCAACTTCGATCGACTGAAGTTCATGACCGAGTTTGATCTTCCAATATGGCACAGTCCAAATCATCAGATCCACTGGCTGGAGATAATCAGAATGGCTAGATCATACATTTAATTCTACAGACAGACGTTCAAAATAGGCCTAGGGCTTATAAAATTAACTTTTTGAGTTGTTGGGATTGCATTG